>JAIUZE010023977.1:0-14628 GCA_022085475.1 Heliosperma pusillum | reverse complement strand
AGTACAAAGCACATAGGAAATTTGTGCTCAAACCGTAACATGTGTAAAAACCGACTCAAGTGGGACATATCAAAAACCGTCACAAAACATGTGATACAAGCGAATGAAATATTATATATTCAAAACATTAATATTATAAGTCACTACGTAAAATTTTACGATAAACGAACCATGCGAACTATTATAAATTACGAGTTTTGGAAATTATAAGAAAAATATACAGCCGCGTTGCCGGCCGGTCAGTGGACCGGCGGCCGGTACCCCGGCTCGCGCTACAAGCATATCACAAAAACTCATGGAAAATGCAGCGTGTTCCAGGCCGGTCTGGAGGCCGGCGGCCGGGCACATCTACACACAAAAAAGCAACTTTGGAAACTAACTAAAACAAGGGTCCACTTCAAACGGTCATAACTAGAGTTCTAGATATGCAAATGCAGAAATTCCAAGTTGTGGTGATAGCTTATCCTCTTACGGTTCCAACGATATGTCACAAGCCCAAAACAAGCAAGTAACAAGGGAGATATGATCATTTTACGAAAAAGGGTCGGTGCAGTGAGTTCCCAGCCGCTCAAGGGGCCGGCGGCCGGGTACCCGGCTGGGACAACATCTCACCCGAGAACAACATACACAAGTTCAATCATTTTCAATTCTCATATTTAACTTCTATCAACTATCAACAATCAATAATCATTATCAACAATCATCAACTAACAACAATCATCATCAATAACACAATTCCTAAGCTTACTAATCATATTCTAAATACGATTTCTAACATAGAAAACACGTAAAACACGTAAATGATATCGAGTAACCCTTCACCGTTACCTTTACGCGTCTTTAATCAATTTCTAAGCCTTCCTTAACTAGATAGAATTCCTTAACGGGGTCTTGGAGGTCACCGCCTACAATGAGATGATAAAAGATGAATATAATTCACCTTTGAGAAAGACGGATAAATTAAAAAGCGAGAAAGACGGTAATTTTATTACCAATTAAGATAGAGGAAGATAAGAGGGGAAGAATAAGACAAACTTACGTGAATTTGAGCAAGAAACGAGCGAGTTATCACGAATCTAAGCTTGGATGATTATGGAAGCTAGGTTTTGATTTGGGTTTCTTAGTGATGAAGTAATGTTGAGTTGTGAGAATGAAATAGGTTAAGAGTAGTATGAGGGAGTATGAAGAAAAAGTCAAGAAAAAGTCAAAGACGACTTAAGACGGGTTTTACTTGAAATCTCGCGGAAATTCCAAATACGAACTCGGAAATTCTAAATTCGACTCGGAAAATTAAATTCTAAATTAAAACTAAAATTCGCTGAAAAGTATCCGTAAAATATTTTTACTAGAAAAATAGGGTACATTTGCGGGTGTTAAAATCACCCCACCTTTTAAAAAGTTTCGTCCTCGAAACTTGAGAGTAGAAAATAAAAGTATCAAGGACAAGATTCGGTTTTCAAAATTAATACGAAAACTTTTATAAGGGAAACATTTATGAAACGAGGTTCATCTCGAAAAGGGTTTAAGGAAATTTTCACAAGTGCGAAACTTTATTTAAGGATCGCAGGAGTGCCCGTCGCGAACGAGTACTCTAGTTATCCAAATCAAAGCAATGTCGAAATAGTGAAATCGAAAAATCAAAACAAGCGTTAGTAAGTGCAGGACTAGTCACTAGACGTCTCCAATAATAAGTCCAAACATCCAACCAAACGCAAAATCCAAACATAAAATCAAAAGAAATCCATTTTCTCCAAAAAGAGGGTACACAATCCATCTTTAGACTTCTTTGAAAAGTTAAATTAGAAATACAATATGGAAATTTGAAGATTTTCTCAAAGATAAAATCAAAATAACAAGACATTACACGCACATAGAGCGACTCGCACATCTCACACACAATTCAGGGTAACAAAATAGATACAAAACACGTAAAAACGAAACAAATTAAACTATTAGGGATAGGAAGAATCACGATGAAGTCGGCAGGAAGATCTACAAGAATTCGACATCACTAACTCTACTAATAAACCAAATCCTCAAGAGAATGCAATTTACCCAATTTGCAACTCATCATTTTCAATCATCAGAATTCCTACAAAAACATTCCATAATCGCGAGATTTCAAGCCAATAACCTAATTATTCAGATCCATTTAGTATCCACTAAAGTCCATCGGCACAGTAGACTCCACAACTAACAATCCACATGAAAGATTTATTACGTACTCTAATCTTCTTAGTTTCATCAAAACTCTTACTAGAAACCACCAACAAAATATTTATCTAGGGAAACATGATCGCTAACAACCACAAGGTAAAGAGACTTACCATGAAATCCTTTAATCCAATTTACTTCAAACTCATTATCCTAAATTTACAATGAACTTCCTCATCCTCGAAAGTCAAAACACAATCCACGCAATCAAACAGAATTATCTAAGATCCAACTAGCCTCATCTCATATCTCACGACAAGGAAAAATCCACAATCCATTATCGATTATAATAATTCTTTAATACGCCATAACATCCTTAATTCGATCATTACTACGCTCGAAGTCTCAAATATAAATAGTCACATTAGCAAACTATGGTTGTTACTAATCCTCAAGATGAATGGGTTCACCATTCTATCTCTATATTCCATAACAACTGAGCACTCAATATCCAAAGCTTGCAACGAACCTTTCTCAATCTCAAACTATGATTCCTTAAGAATAAAAGAGAATTACTAATTCCAAACCACAAATGACCAATCACTTGGAAATCAGACTACCATTCAAATCATTTAGATCATCTAAAACTCAAATGAATCGATTTTCATTTAAGACAAAACTCCTCAAACTTTGGGTACCAACTCAATTACCCTAAATCAAAGTCTCTTTTAGAATCCACCAATTAGAGACCTCTAATTTCCAAATGATATCCCAAGCAACCGATATAATACTCAACAACAACGAATATCATCTCGCTCAACTTGATTCCCAAAATAGCACTACACTAGCAAGCTCAATAAATGAAGCCACCAAGAGAGTACAATACCACCAACAGATTCATCCTAAGGTTTAAATCCCAATCCTATTCATGATCAAAATCAACACGAAGCTAGCTAACAACCTAATCATCTCACCAGAGGAAAGACAATGACACCATGACATTGGAAACGATAGGAGATTTCGAGGGAAACACGAACGCGATAAGATCGGACGAAAATTAGAGGAACGCTAGAGGCAGGGAGCCAAAAGCTAGATATTGGATAGATATAGCTATGAAGGTAGCCAAGCAAAGGAAGGGATAAGAGAAAACAATTTCCTAGGAATCGGGCTTAGTAGGAACTTGCATGAAAGGAAATGGAAAGGGATAATGGCACGAGAAAAAGGTTTAAGGTTTAATCCACAAAATTCACTTTTCAAACTCAGGGCGATAGCAAAGCAAATCATCTCAATAACAAAGGTCTCTTACAAGGGACCCTCGTACCACAAATCATCGGAGTAAGATACACCTAGTTTTAACAAATCGATTACAACCCAATTCATCCATCCTTTCATATCACACGGATTCCCAAATGCGGAATTGTAACTCAAGCATAGTAACTTTCTCTCAACTCCATAATTTGACACATTCCCAAAGGTTTCAAAAACCGAAGAACCAATAAGGACTTCTCCATACTAATCTCTTTACAACTCCTACGGCCACAAGGTAGAACACCGAACAAAACGTCATTATCAACATCATATAGCCCACGAGTTCATTATTAACAAAGTACAACCTCAAGTCAAAAATCATCATTAACGTCCCAAGGTATTTCCATCATAGCTTACATCATCAAATCTCGCTCATATCTATAATCCTCAAGTAATATGGTTCAACTTACCGAAACCTTACTACTTCAAACGAGTCTCCGATACCATAAGATAAGATCATATCTTTAAATCCAAGAACTATAGCCAAATGCTTTTCCATCAAGCCTATACTCACAAACACACAATAGAAAACCACAAGACGTCACTTAACCTCAAAAGTTGTCGCACCCAGAGTATCATTGCACCCTTCTTAATTTACAACCAATTAGACATCTCATAACATGGTCCTTCAAAACAATACTAAACTCCTAAGCTCAAAAGATTAAATCACTAATGGGTTAAGAAGTCCTAGCCAACTCATTCAAACTTACACCATCAAATACCATGAACTATCTACACATTAGTCATAGCAAGCATCAAGCATTAAAATCTTCAAACTTATCTTACTACCCTTCCTTAGAGGTACAACCAATCATCAATAAGAGGGGAATTTAGATCTACAACCATTTTCCTCAAATCAAACAAATCATTCTAACAATCCCTAATATCCACAAAATTCAAAGTTCTTCCGATCAAGTACAATATACCACAAACAAAAGGGTATGACATCCATAAAAGTGTTACATGAGGAAGGTAAGGATACTAATGGTAGCATGGAGGAACTATCAAGAGAAATTTCCAAGAGGCAAACACGTTGGAAGAGAAAGAAGCACCTAGATAGAAGGAAAAGAGCATAAGACAATAAGGACGAGAGAATTCATAGATGAGGAAGAAATACACTTCAATTAGGCTTGTCAATCTTTAAATCTTTGGTAGAAGATACTTCTTCTAAGTAACACATGATCCACCTTAAGACGGTAGATACAAACAAACGTAACATCACTCAACACAATCAACAAACAAGTTAGAACCTAACAAACATCAAGTACACCAAAGACTACCACCTTAGGTCCTTAAGTCTACCCATCTCTCATTTATTATTTCAAGGTCAAGTAGTTTAAGTTAGGGTTCACGTGTGTGCGTCGGAAGCGATAAAGCTCTGATACCAACTGTGACAACCCTCGCGAATGCGGAAATATAAAACATACAAGCATGTGAATTATATAGCGGAAATATGAAGTTTTTTAAAACTTTTATACATGCAAGAAGAAGTATACGAGGAGTGTCAAATATTACAAAGCAAAGTACGAAATAAACTACAACAAGAGACGAAGTCTCTCCAAATGTTAACAAAGTAAAAGTGTTTAGCAAACAAGCTAAAATCGTCTAGAGGTGTTTCATCCAGGGACTACGCCCGCTAGCTCACACCCGAACCCAAAATATCATAGCAAAAAGCCATCCAAATCAAGCAACCTGTTCATACATGAAAAACATGAACGCCACAGTCAGTGGGGAGTAACTCCGGGTTCTCCCAGCCATATCACATTAATCGTACATAAAAGGAAATACAAAAGTAGAAGCATTCATATATAGATATACATGTGAAATACGATAAGGATAGATAGGCAATTCAATATATGTAATGATAAGAGTATATGAAATACAAATCCGAATCCATCATGTTATACAAAGACTCGGGGAAGACACTCTTAGTCAACCGAATACGCTCACTAGGGCTTACATCTCACCGTTAGCGGTATAAGTTTGACAAGATTGAGAATCGACAAACAAACCATGCCAAGTCATGCAATGATCATGAATAATCAATCATGTAATCACGCATCCAAACACAACGACACAAAGACGACATCTCTCACGGTAAATGAAACGCACTAGCAACGTGTACATGGCAAGTATGATTAATAGGCATCCACGAGATAAACATTTCCCTGAACGCATACACGGATACATTTCGTATATGTGGACTAATTTTTCCTCGGTAGGACGACGATATAATTACCCCGGTCCTGTCCTAACCTGGCCAGACTCTCGGAATAAACGTGTTCCGATTCGACATGCGATAAACGTTTCGCATCCAAGACTCGGTCAATCATAGACGCCGAGTACCCCAAATTCGGTCGATAATTCACAAAAGAGGCAGAAAAGAGATCAAGCCTCATAACAAGCGGTACGCTACAAGCAGATAACACCACCTCGCAAGTACACAACATTTGACGGCCGGGTCGATCAACGCAATGCGTTCAACTCCCAACAACGTCGTCGTATGCCCACTAACACATGCATTTAAGCAGTAGGATACCTCCCCGTTCCGACATTCTAGCCTTACGATCGTGGAGGTAGCCAAGGAAATGAGAGCATAAAGCACAAGACAAAATAGTGCTCAAACCGTATCATTTGTAAAAACCGACTCAAAGTGGGACATATCAAAAACCATCACAAAACATGTGATACAAGCGAATGAAATATCATATACCCAAAACATTAATATTATAAGTCACTACGTAAAATTATACGATAAACGAATCATGCGAACTATTATAAATTACGAGTTTTAGAAATTATAAGAAAATCATACAGCCGCGTTGCAGGCCGGTCAGTGGACCGGCGGCCGGTACCCCGGCTCGCGCTACAAGCATAACACAAAAACTCATGGAAAATGCAGCGTGTTCCAGGCCGGTCTGGAGGCCGGCGGCCGGGCACCTGGCCAGGAGCACATCTACACACAAAAAAGCAACTTTGGAAACTAACTAAAACAACGCTACTTCAAATGGTCATCACTACAGTTCTAGATATGAAAATGCAGAAATTCCAAGTTATGGTGATAGCCTATCCTCTTACGGTTCCAACGATAGGTCACAAGCCCAAAACAAGCAAGTAACGAAGGAGATATGATCATTTTACGAAAAAGGGTCGGTGCAGTGAGTTCCCAGCCGGCCAATGGGGCCGGCGGCCGGGCACCCGGCTGGGACAACATCTCACCCGAGAACAACATACACAAGTTCAATCATTTTCAATTCTCATATTTAACTTCTATCAACTATCAACAATCAATAATCATCATAAACAATCATCAACTAACAACAATCATCATCAATAACACAATTCCTAAGCTTACTAATCATATTCTAAATACGATTTCTAACATAGAAAACACGTAAAACACGTAAATGATATCGAGTAACCCTTCACCGTTACCTTTAAGCGTCTTTAATCAATTTCTAAGCCTTCCTTAACTAGATAGAATTCCTTAACGGGGTCTTGGAGGTCACCGCCTACAATTAGATAATAAAAGATGAATATAATTCACCTTTGAGAAAGACGGATAAATTAAAAAGCGAGAAAGACGGTAATTTTATTACCAATTAAGATAGAGGAAGATAAGAGGGGAAGAATAAGACAAACTTACGAGAATTTGAGCAAGAAACGAGCGAGTTATGACGAATCTAAGCTTGGATGATTATGGAAGCTAGGTTTTGATTTGGGTTTCTTAGTGATGAAGTAATGTTGAGTTGTGAGAATGAAATAGGTTAGGAGTAGTATGAGGGAGTATGAAGGAAAAAGTCAAGAAAAAGTCAAAGACGACTTAAGACGGGTTTTACTTGAAATCTCGCGGAAATTCCAAATACGAACTCGGAAATTCTAAATTTGACTCGGAAAATTAAAATTACGATTAAAACTAAATTTCGCTGAAAAGTAACCGTAAAATATTTTCACTATAAAAATTGGGTACATTTGCGGGTGTTACAATCACCCCACCTTTTAAAAAGTTTCGTCCTCGAAACTTGAGAGTAGAAAATAAAAGTATCAAGGACAAGATTCGGTTTTCAAAATTAATACGAAAACTTTTATAAGGGAAACATTTATGAAACGAGGTTCATCTCGAAAAGGGTTTAAGGAAATTTTCACAAGTGCAAAACTTTATTTAAGGATCACAGGAGTGCCCGTCGCGAACGAGTACTCTAGTTATCCAAATCAAAGCAATGTCGAAATAGTGAAATCGAAAAACCAAAACAAGCGTTAGTAAGTGCAGGACTAGTCACTAGACGTCTCCAATAATAAGTCCAAACATCCAAACAAACGCAAAATCCAAACATAAAATCAAAAGAAATCCATTTTCTCCAAAAAGAGGGTACACAATCCATCTTTAGACTTCTTTCAAAAGTTAAATTAGAAATACAATATGGAAATTTGAAGATTTTCTCAAAAATAAAATCAAAATAACAAGACATTACACGCACATAGAGCGACTCGCACATCTCACACACAATTCAGGGTAACAAAATAGATACAAAACATGTAAAAACGAAACAAATTGAACTATTAGGGATAGGAAGAATCACGATGAAGTCGGCAGGAAGATCTACAAGAATTCGACATCACTAACTCTACTAATAAAACAAATCCTCAAGAGAATGCAATTTACCCAATTTGCAACTCATCATTTTCAATCATCAGAATTCCTACAAAAACATTCCATAATCACAAGATTTCAAGCCAATAACTTAATTATTCAGATCCATTTAGTATCCACTAAAGTCCATCGGCACAGTAGACTCCACAACTAACAATCCACATGAAAGATTTATTACGTACTCTAATCTTCTTAGTTTCATCAAAACTCTTACTAGAAACCACCAACAAAATATTTATCTAGGGAAACATGATCGCTAACAACCACAAGGTAAAGAGACTTACCATGAAATCCTTTAATCCAATTTACTTCAAACTCATTATCCTAAATTTACAATGAACTTCTTCATCCTCGAAAGTCAAAACACAATCCACGCAACCAAACAGAATTATCTAAGATCCAACTAGCCTCATCTCATATCTCACGACAAGGAAAAATCCACAATCCATTATCGATTATAATAATTCTTTAATACGCCATAACATCCTTAATTCGATCATTACTACGCTCGAAGTCTCAAATATAAATAGTCACATTAGCAAACTATGGTTGTTACTAATCCTCAAGATGAATGGGTTCACCATTCTATCTCTATATTCCATAACAACTGAGCACTCAATATCCAAAGCTTGCAACGAACCTTTCTCAATCTCAAACTATGATTCCTTAAGAATAAAAGAGAATTACTAATTCCAAACCACAAATGACCAATCACTTGGAAATCAGACAACCATTCAAATCATTTAGATCATCTAAAACTCAAAATGAATCGATTTTCATTTATGACAAAACTCCTCAAACTTTGGGTACCAACTCAAGTACCCTAAAGCAAAGTCTCTTTTAGAATCCACCAATTAGAGACATCTAATTCCCAAATGATATCCCAAGCAACCGATATAATACTCCACAACAACGAATATCATCTCGATCAACTTGATTCCCAAAATAGCACTACACTAGCAAGCTCAAAAAATGAAGCCACCAAGAGAGGATACAATACCACCAACAGATTCATCCTAAGGTTTAAATCCCAATCCTATTCATGATCAAAATCAACACGAAGCTAGCTAACAACCTAATCATCTCACCAGAGGAAAGACAATGATACCATGACATTGGAAACGATAGGAGATTTCGAGGGAAACACGAACGCGATAAGATCGGACGAAAACTAGAGGAACGCTAGAGGCAGGGAACCAAAAGCTAGATATTGGATAGATATAGCTATGAAGGTAGCCAAGCAAAGGAAGGGATAAGAGAAAACAATTTCCTAGGAATCGGGCTTAGTAGGAACTTGCATGAAAGGAAATGGAAAGGGATAATGGCACGAGAAAAAGGTTTAAGGTTTAATCCACAAAAGTCCCTTTTCAAACTCAGGGCGATAGCAAAGCAAATCATCTCAATAACAAAGGTCTCTTACAAGGGACCCTCGTACCACAAATCATCGGAGTAAGATACACCTAGTTTTAACAAATCGATTACAACCCAATTCATCCATCCTTTCATATCACACGGATTCCCAAATGCGGAATTGTAACTCAAGCATAGTAACTTTCTCTCAACTCCATAATTTGACACATTCCCAAAGGTTTCAAAAACCGAAGAACCAATAAGGACTTCTCCATACTAATCTCTTTACAACTCCTACGGCCACAAGGTAGAACACCGAACAAAACGTCATTATCAACATCATATAGCCCACGAGTTCATTATTAACAAAGTACAACCTCAAGTCAAAAATCATCATTAACGTCCCAAGGTATTTCCATCATAGCTTACATCATCAAATCTCGCTCATATCTATAATCCTCAAGTAATATGGTTCAACTTACCGAAACCTTACTACTTCAAACGAGTCTCCGATACCATAAGATAAGATCATATCTTTAAATCCAAGAACTATAGCCAAATGCTTTTCCATCAAGCCTATACTCACAAACACACAATAGGAAACCACAAGACGTCACTTAATCTCAAAAGTATTTCGCACCCAAGATATCATTCAAAACTTCTTATTTACACCAATTAGACATATCATAAGCATGGTCTTCAAAACAATACTAAACTTCGAAGTCCAAAAGACTAAATTACTAATTGAGTTAAGAAGTCATAGCCAACTCATTCAACCTTACACCATCAAATACCATGAACTATCTACACATTAGTCATGGCAAGCATCAAGCATAAAAATCATCAAACTTATCTTACTACCTTTCCTTAGAGTTACAATCAATCAGCATATAGGGTGACTTTAGACTACCATTGTTCACAAAAAACTCAAATCACAAATTCATTCTAACATCACTAATATTCCCCAAAATTCAAAGTTTCTTACCGACCAAGTATAATCTACCCACCACAAACAACATGGGGATGGCCATCCACAAAAATGTTACAGACCTAAGGCAAGGAAAAAAAAATACCAATGGTAAGATGGAGGACTCTCAAGAGTAATTTCCATAGGCAAACAATTTGAGAGAAAGAAGCACCTAGAATAGAAGGAAGAGAGCATAATACCTAAGGACGAGAGAATTCATAGATGAGGAAGAAATACACTTCAATTAGGCTTGTCAATCTTTAAATCTTTGGGAGAAGATACTTCTTCTAAGTAACACATGATCCACCTTAAGACGGTAGATACAAACAAACATAACATCACTCAACACAATCAACAAAAAAGTTAGAACCTAACAAACATCAAGTACACCAAAGACTACCACCTTAGGTCCTTAAGTCTACCCATCTCTCATTTATTATTTCAAGGTCAAGTAATTTTAAGTTTAGGGTTCACGTGTGTGCGTCGGGAGCGATAAAGCTCTGATACCAACTGTGACAACCCTCGCGAATGCGGAAATATAAAACATACAAGCATGTGAATTATAGAGCGGAAATATGAAGTTTTTAAAACTTTTATACATGCAAGAAGAAGTATACGAGGAGTGTCAAATATTACAAACCAAAGTACGAAATAAACTACAACAAGAGACGAAGTCTCTCCAAATGTTAACAAAGTAAAAGTGTTTAGCAAACAAGCTAAAATCGTCTAGAGGTGTTTCATCCAGGGACTACGCCCGCTAGCTCACACCCGAACCCAAAATACCACAAGCAAAAAGCCATCCAATCAAGCAACCTGTTCATCCATGAAAACCATGAACGCCACAGTCAGTGGGGAGTAACTCCGGGTTCTCCCAGCCATATCACATTAAACGTACATAAAAGGAAATACAAAAGTAGAAGCATGCATATATAGATATACATGTGAAATACGATAAGGATAGATAGGCAATTCAATATATGTAATGATAAGAGTATATGAAATACAAATCCGAATCCATCATGTTATACAAAGACTCGGGAAAGACACTCTAAGGCAACCGAATACGCTCACTAGGGCTTGCATCTCACCGTTAGCGGTATAAGTTTTATAAGATTGAGACTCGACGAACAAACCATGCCAAGTCATCCAATGATCAATCATATAATCATTCATCCAACATACCAATATATTGACGACATCTCTCACGGTAAATGAAACGCACTAGCACCTTGTACATGGTAAGTATGATTAAAAGGCATCCACGAGATAAGACATTTCCCTGAACGCATACACGATCACATTTCGTATATGTGGACTAATTTCCTCCGGTAGGACGATGATATAAATACCCGGTCCTAGTCTAAACCTGGCCAGACTCTCGGAATTAACGTGTTCCGATTCAACATGCGATAAACGTTTCGCATCCAAGACTCGGTCAATCATAGACGCCGAGTACCCCAAATTCGGTCGATAGTTCACGAAAGAGGCGGAAAAGAGCTCAAGCCTCATAACAAGCGGTACGCTACATGCAAATAACACCACCTCGCAAGTACACAACATTTGACGGCCGGATCGATCAACGCAATGCGTTCAACTCCCAACAACTTCGTCGTATGCCCACTAACACATGCATTTAAGCAATAGGATACCTCCCCGTTCTGACATTCCAGCCTTACGAACGTGGAGGTAGCCAAGGAAATGAGAGCATAAAGCTCAAGACAAAATAGTGCTCAAACCGTATCATTTGTAAAAACCGACTCAAAGTGGGACATATCAAAAACCGTCACAAAACATGTGATACAAGCGAATGAAATATCATATACCCAAAACATTAATATTATAAGTCACTACGTAAAATTATACGATAAACGAATCATGCGAACTATTATAAATTACGAGTTTTAGAAATTATAAGAAAATCATACAGCCGCGTTGTCGGCCGGTCAGTGGACCGGCGGCCGGTACCCCGGCTCGCGCTACAAGCATAACACAAAAACTCATGGAAAATGCAGCGTGTTCCAGGCCGGTCTGGAGGCCGGTGGGCGGGCTGTGACACCCTCAAATTTGCGGAAAGAAAAAAAAATTATTTAAATACATAAACGAAATATAATGATACATAACGAAGGTGTCATAACATAAAAAGGTCATTACAAAACGGAAATACTATTATACAAAAGAAATCTACAAGACGGTAGACATATCTCCCGTATAAATACGGAAATAAAAGTGTGTACAATAATATACAAACTATGAACCGAATATAGGTCCAAGGTAAATACTTCGCTCGCTAGCTCTTCCATGTACCCCAAATATGCATTCACCACCTGTTCGACCGCATTAAATATAAACACGGAAGCCACAGTCAGTGGGGAGTAACTCCGAGTTCTCCCAGCCACGAAATGTCGAGTTTAATTAAACATGAATAACATAAAGCAATGTATATGGGAAATACAAAACTTAAACATATAAGATATGCTTTTCATGTTATGAAACAAGTAACTAACAAATAACCTAGCATGTGAAAGCGATCATGTGAAACCGATAATAAACTATGACTCGAGGTAGGGAAGCTGGTATGCTAGCTCAGAGGTTCCTCTCAGAAACATGGCCATGATACACTCAAACCCTAATCAACACGTAATCATGTGAATCAGTTAACAATCGGTAATCCAAACTCTATCAATCCTAGCCGGCTTGCATCTCACCTTCTAGAACGCATAGAATCATACAAACATGAAAGACCAATACGTCTACAAACAGGCATAAGTTCCTAGGACAGTCAATAGAAGACTTCTGTAACTCGAGGCTATACCACAAAGTAGGAAAACATCCTAGTCCTAGACTGATCAGACCTAGCGACAACAGCTATTCCATTCCCCGTCCCATGACATAACCGTCTATGAGAAACTCTACTAGGCGACCCCCTAAGCAGAGATGGCTAGTACTTACGCTGGCTCCCTTCCCAAAGCGGAACTCTTAGGATGCCATGCCCCGACTTGGGGATAAGCCCCCCAGGCCCGGGACACAAAAGCTATCAAGCGGCGAACATATACTCGTTAAAGACAGTACGGACCTATCAATGTCATGTCCAATATCTCATTTAGAATTAGAATGGTCAAGACGCCATATACTCATAATTCTCTATGGTATACTTAGTCAACACGACACCAACCATATATCAAACATCACGGAAAACCAATCCTATCATGTGACATTGCATATAACTAATAATCAATATCCTATCGCCTCATATCTACTAAGGCTAATTCATTAATTAAATACAACCATACTTGAAGACAAATCCCCGACCCGAGTCCCGCGACGGGTCATCAGTCAAATCGGGGCTGACTAGATCTTAGTTTGACCAAACCCGTTGGATCAAACCGGCTAGAAACAGAGTCTTTATCACATAGACTTAAACATAAAAATCAACATATTCAATACATGTTATTTTATTAACTTCTAACAGGTGAATTATTATAACATACCAGAACCCCGTTTGACTTAACTGATATCCAATTAAAACTACGATCTCGTCTTATAATTTCTAACATGTGAGAAATAATAATTTTATGAAAAACCTTTTTAATTTAAATATTTTACTTATTAACATTTCCCACTTGCTAAATATTACAAAACACGATAAACATGACGATAACTCAAAAACCGTCACAAGTCCCAAAGTGGGACCCACGGGCTGAGTTGGGCCGGACCCCACATGGGCCTGATTTGGGCCACGGCTGATTTGGGCTAAAATGGCTGTTTTGATTAAATTTCTAAAAACCGATTTCTAACATTTTCCCGCATGCTTTAACATAATTAAAACCCGTCAAAACAACAACATAACAATCAAACATCGACACAACCCAAAGACCAAAACCCGGACCCACCATAAACCAGCCCAGACCGGCCTGGACCGGGCCTGAACCGGCCTGAACCGGCCTGGTTTTGGGTCCGGTTTGGCTGATTTTCCAGCCATGTCACACGGTTCTTCCAACAAACCATACCAAATTATTTCTAACATGTTTTAATTAACAACATCCATTTTAAACAACCAATTCGTCCATCATGCATACAAAAATCATGATTATGAACCAATCATCAAAATATGGCAAGAACACTAATCATACTAATTATTCATACAACATAGTAAAAATAACTACTTATCATATTACTACTTAAAAATCATAAGTAACAA
>JAIUZE010023975.1:0-11930 GCA_022085475.1 Heliosperma pusillum | reverse complement strand
ATACTTGTCCTTTTGGGGCTTGTAACCTACTGTTGGAACCTTAAGAGGATAAGCTATCACCTCCACTTGAAATTTATAAATTTTCTTGTCTAGAACTCTAGTTATTACTGTTTGAAGTGGACCCTTGTTTTAGTTAGTTTCCAAACTTGTTGTTTTAAGATGAGATATATGTTTCTTATTCATTATACTTCTTAAAGTTGGTCTAATGCATATGTAATCACGTATTGTCTCATGTTTATCATTGTTACATTTATATTATGCTTGATCACATGTTTGGTGACGGTTTTTAGTATGTTCCCTCCTTGAGTCGGTTTTGCCTTATGTAATGATTTGAGCACTACTCGTTGGGTGGGAACTCTCATTTCCCGGTCACACTTTATACTCGTTATACTTAAATGTTGGAGCGATGAGGTATAACCGTGATGCCGTTGTGCATTTGTGTAGTGGGGATATGACGACGTTGTTAGGAGGTGAACGCAATGCGTTGATCGACCCGACCGTCAAATGTTGTATCCTTGCGAGGTGGTGTCATTGCATATAGCGTACTTGCTTGACTATGACTATAGATCTCTTTCCGCCTATTTTGCGTAGTCTTGTCGAATTTGGGGTACTCGACGTCCTTTGTGTTGATCGAGTCTTGGATGTGGCATGTCATACCACATGTCGAATCGGGAAACATCTTATCCCGAGAATCTGGCCAGGTTTAGACTAGAACCGTTTCAGTATCTTTGTCCTACCGAGAGGATTAGAATCTTGTGTGTGTGACACGTCATATTGCATACAGTTCCAGGGAACGTCTTATCCCGTGGACATGTTTGTCTAGGTCATGAGTATACGAAATGTCTTAGCGTATACAGTTTAGGGAAACGTCTTATCCCGTGGACTTAAATTGACTTGTCTTGCTATTGTACATGGTGCTAGTGCGTGTCATTCACCGTGAGAGTTATATTGCTATATTTATATGTTTGGATGGTTGTTTATAAGATTAGAACATATGTGCAGATTGGGTTGGATTCTTGTATGAAATAGATGATTGTATTGGTTTGGTATGGTGGTCTCTACCTTATCAAGTATATGCCACTAACGGTGAGATGTAAGCCCTAGTGTGTATATAGTTGCCTAAGGGTGTAATTCCCGAGTCGGTTCATAACATGGTGCCTATCTTTTGGTATTTCACATGCTTATATCATATTATCTTGAAATTTATGTTTGTACTTCACATGATTCACTTGTATATAAGATTCTTCATGTTTAATTGTTGTTTATGTATGTTTACTTGTGATATGGCTGGGAGAATCCGAAGTTACTCCCCACTGACTGTGGCGTTCATGTTTCATGAATGTACAGGTACAAGTCGGTGCTACTTGGGGTTGAGACTAGTGTGAGCTAGCGAGCGTCTTTTCACGATGTTTACCTATTACCGCTTAGACTCTTATACTTTCAGAGTTAATTGTATATTTCGGGACCGGTGTCTCTCTTGTAGTGATTTGTCGACCTCATCGACACTACTAATTCATTTGTTTATGTTGGATTTCATCTTTTGATAATCTTTGCGAAACATGTTTTAGAAAGTTTTAAAATTTCTCCAATTTTCGATGCATGTTATTTGTTTATCTTTATGCTTTCGCGAGGGGTGTCACATAGAATATTTTTAGAGAAAGATGCTAAAACTTCTAGAGAACCACAACGTAGAATAAATCCTTCAAAGTTAGAAGTGCAAAATAGGAAATGGTAAAATGGAGAGATGCGAGAGTCATATACCCTATTTCTGATTCCGAAAAAGTCAAGTATTACAGTAGTGGCAAATGCTAAGGGTGAGCTTGTACTAAAAGGGTTTCTAATGGGTTGAGGGTTTGTATAAACTATAGAAAACATAACTCGGCCACTAGAAAATACTACTTTCCATTACCTTTTATTGATCAAATGCTAGAAAAACTTGCCGATAAGTCATTTTTCTGTTTTCTAGATGGCTACTCAGGTAATAACCAAGTACTCATAGCACCCGAAGACCAAGGGAAAACCACTTTCACCAGGCCCTTTGGTGCTTTCGCCTTTAGGAGGATGCCCTTTAGCCTTTGTAATGCACCAGGAACCTTTCACAGGTGCATGATGTCTATTTTTTGTGACTTGATTGATAATTGCTTGGAAGTGTTTATGGATGACTTTACTGATTTTTGTGACTCATTTGACTTTTGTTTGCATAATTTATTACTGGTGCTAAAATGATGCATTGAGACAAACCTAACTTTAAGTTTTGAAAAGTGTCATTTTATGGTTGAACAAGATGTCGTTCTGGGTCATTTTGTGAGTTCTAAGGGTCTAGAAGTAGACAAAGCTAAGATAGATGTCATTAGTTCTCTCCCATATTCAACATGTGTGCGTGAGGTTAGATCTTTTCTGGGACACGCGGGGTTTTATAGGCGTTTCACTAAAGATTTTTTAAAAATTTCATCCCCACTATATTCTTTTCTTGCTAAAGATGTTAGCTTTGTGTTTGACAATGCATGTAAAAAAGTTTTTGACAATTTGAAAGACAAACTCACCGTTTCCCCTGTTATGCCCCCACCAAACTGGAAATTACGTTTTAAAATTATGTGGTAGCGATAGAGCGGTCAGAGCGGTCCTTGGTCAAAAAGCTGATAAAGAGTCTTATGTAATCCATTATGCTTCAAAATCACTTGATCCTGCTCAATGCAATTACACTGTTATTGAAAAAAAATTATATCTCTTGAAAAGTTTAGATCTTACCTGCTTGGGACGCATGTGGTTGTTTATTTTGATCATTATGCTTTAAATAATTGATGAAAAAGAAAGAGTCTAAACCTAGGTGTAGAGTCTATTGATCGAATACGAAAGAGGGGGGGGGGGGGGGGAATTGAGTATTAAAAACTAGCCCCACTTTTTTGATTTATATGATATGTAATTAATTATTTGATCTTATGAATTAAAATCAACTAATTAATTAATCAAAGTAAGCGCAAATAACGAAATAACGAAAAGTAAAGAGATAAGAGAGAGGCACACGATTTTTGAAGTGGTTCAGTTTCACACGTTGAAACCTACGTCCACTATTCGCGATTAATAATTTTTAGTACCTTTCTACGGATTACAAAAATTACCAACCCACTCGTATAATCAACACTATGATTATAACTCAAGGTGAGTATCGCTAAATACTCTATACTATCTTACGCTAATAAGAAAGTACAATATAACTCACACAGATTACCGTTAAAGAATTGTAAGCTTATAATGATGTACTATTATCCAATAACGTATTTCACTCAAGCGATTGATAATAATTGATGCACGACTCTTTTTAAAAACAAACTCTAAAAATACTAAATATTTGCTCAAAGGTTTGCTTTAAAACGATTTTGGAAAATCAACACAAGTAAAATAAATAGCCGTGTGATGTATTGTGTTTCGTGTATGTCGTGTGTTTTGTAATTTGTATGTGAATGAGTATTTATAGTAATAGAAGCATAGTAGATCTAAAACCCTAGTATAATATTTAATAAAGATATTTATCTTACCATAAAACAATATTTGCTTATCTTTTAGAAATATCTTTATCTCAAAATATTATTTGGTTTATCTTATAGAAATATATTTATCTTTATATCTCAAAATATTGTTGTAAAGATATAGTAGAATCCTAGATTAGGTAAACTAGGGAAACAACCTAAGGAGGCCGAAATTCCTAGCTCACGAAACCCTAGGAGACACGAATCCCAAGGTGGCACAAACACTAGGTTTCACGAAACCCTAGGTGGCTCAACCACTAGGTGGGCTAATTAGGTTAACAACAAATTGAGATATAATATATTAGAAACCCTAGGTAGCATGACAACCCATAAGTTGTATTACTAACCAATAGAATCTCATAAATATATTCTCTAATAAAACTTTTGATAAATATAAAAATACTCTTTCACTTTTGAAACCATTTCAAAACATTTTATTTCCAAAATCATGCATCAATATTTTATCATCCAAAGTCATAGGCTAAAGCTATAACTTTGAACATAAAATCTCTCGAATGGAATAGTTACCGAATGACGACCTATACTATCTAATCTTCACAAAGATCTTCAGTATACGGATCATCTCTTCATCTTGATCACAAAGTCCCTACATCTTGAGTCTTGTGCTATTTGAGGTAGATCTTGCTTGAAGCGATTTTCTTTAAAGTTATGCCTGAGTAGCTATAACTTCCATGTTTACTTCCAAAGTTATTCCTGAAGTTGTTATAACTTTGTCTCACAGACTTTGTCAAAGTTATGCCTAACTTTGATCTTTCTTCTCATAATTGTTGCTAGCTATAATAAGACTAAAGCACACAATTACACGCATATGATATATCGAGTAAAACATATTATTACGTAAATACATGTCATTATCAAAACTATGAAATTGGTCCAACAAATTCCCCCTTTTTGATGATGACAAGTCTCATATGATTTCTAATACAAGGTGACTAAGTATGGTTCCCCCTCAACAAAGCACTCCAAAGTTATAGCAACTTTGATCGCAAGAACATAACAAATTAGCCAAAGTTATAGCTCGAAAGACTTTACAATTGGTATCAGAGCCTCGTGCTCTTGATTGCCTTACAGCAAGGAGTCTGATCCGTTTATCCTTTTATTTTTATTTATTTTCCGCTGCATTTAATTTTATTTTAATGGATTCCAAACATCTGAAGTGTCCCGTATTCGATGGGAAGAACTACAGTTTATGAAAAAATATGATGACCCATTTCATAAAGGGTAACGATTGGGAGTGTTGGCTAATCATTAAGAATGGTCCTAATAAGATCATGCTTGGAACGGCCACTGGCACTTCCATCGAAAAGAAAGAAGATGACTATGTTGAGGCAGATTATAAGAAAGATGAGAAAAATTCAAAGGCTATTAGTCTGTTGCAAAACGGCATGACCCATACTGAATTTGATCGTTTCTCATCTAGTTCTACTGCCAAGGAAATATGGGATGGTCTTGAGTTAGCCTATGAGGGGACAATTGTTGTCAAAAAGCAACGTATTGCACTACTTATGCGAAAATACGAACTGTTCTCCATGGAACAAAATGAATCGCTTGACAGCATGTCCACTCGCTTCTCTTGTATCATTAATGAATTGAAAAATCTTGGAAAAACTTTTGACTCCGAGGAAATTGCCAGGAAGATCCTTAGAAGTCTATCTAAACGATGGAGACCTAAGGTGACGGTAATTGAGGAATGTAAAGACCTATCTGACCTATCTTATCAAGAGCTACTTGGAACCCTAATGGCTCACGAGATTACTCTTGATGAAGATGAGGAAAATGATAGTAATAGCAAGAAAGTGGCTTTACAAGCCGAATCTAGTGAAAGACAAGATTCGGATCTTGAAGATGAAACAGTGTTATTTGCTAGACGTTTTAAGAAAAAATTCTTAAATAAACCACAAGGGAAAACGTTTAACAATAACACTAACAAATCTTACAAAAAGCCAATTGAGTCAAAAGGGTCTCTTTCAAGTCGTGGTTGCTTCAAATGTGGGGATAATGATCACATGATCAAAGATTGCCCCACATGGAAGAAAATCAAAGACAAAAATCAACGCGACAAAACCAAGAAGGAATTCAAGCAAGTAATGATGGCTTATTGCTGGGGAGATCTCGACACAGAGGACGACGAGAAAGAGGAAGAGGAAGTCGCCAACTTGTGTCTAAGCAACGTCAGTCTTGACCTAATTTCTGACAGTGACAATGAAAGCGAATCCGAGATGTGTCTTGTTGGCAACTCAGATTCAGAACCAGATTCAGAAGATGACGAAGAGGTTAGTCATCTTGAACTTGAAAAGCAAGTTAAGAATTTATCTAAGAAGTCTTTAATTAAGTATTTTGAAGAAGCCTTAGACCATTGTCATGAACAGAGTCTTGAATTAAAAGATCTTAAAGAACAAGTTCTTGATATTGCTGAGGAAAACCAACTTCTAAAGGCCAAAGCAAAAAAGCTCAAGTCTAAAGTTATGGCAACTTCAGCTATAACTTCAGACAAGACAAATGTTGAGAAAGAAGCTCTTGAGTCTAAAGTTATAGCTAATGAAGCTATAATCTCAGAGTTAAAGCTCAACATTAAGCATCTTCAAACCAAAGTTATAGCTAATGAAGCTATAACTTTAGAATTGAAGAAAGTCAATGAGCTTTTACAATCTGAAGCTAAGGCAAAGAAAGTTGTTATCCTTGATCACGAGAAAGTAAACTCCTTTCTCTCTCAGCAATTGAAAGATATAATGGTTGAATTCTCTCAAGTCAAAAGTCAACATAATGAAGAGAAACTTATCTTGAACAAACGTTTCAATGACTTTCGTGAAAATTTCAAAAAGAACAATCCCTCCAAAGACTCGAATGTAGACCATTCGCCATGTGAAAAAGAAATTCAGTCTTTGAAGGAATTGCTCCTACATGCACGAAAAGTTCATGATAAGTAGGAAGGAAGTCAGAAGGTCTGAGACTTCCTTACCAAACAGTCTAACAATAACATGAAGATGGGTCTAGGTCATGAATGCTATAGTCGTAGAGACCATGATAAGTGCAAATCCACTCCTTCTGACCGTGATTTCAGAAGAAGGAAGTATGTCAATCTTTCAGAATATCTGATTTGCAATTATTGTGGTCACAACGGTCATGTCAAAGATAATTGTGTTAAATATGTCAACGACAACAAAAATCAAACTGAGTTTGTTAAAGAACATGACGTGTCTAGTGTTAATGAGTCTGAACATGAACCTCAACGTGATGAGGTTAGAAATAATGAGTTTCGGTGGTTTTATGACATAGCTTTCGATTACACATCTGTACCTTCAAAATCTAAACCTTATGTGAATCAGAAGCAGTCATTTAAACCTAATGTGCGTCGCAACAATAACAATAACTACAATAAACCTAGACAACCCTATCTTAAGAAGAACAGAATTGTCAAACAGATATGGGTTAGGAAGGATCAAATATATAGAGTCACTAACCAAAAAGGACCCAACTTAGCGTGGGTACCTAAAAGCTGTATTTGATTCTCTTGCAGATAATAGTGAAAGAAAATAATCTATGGTATCTCGACAGTGGGTGTTCGAGACACATGACCGGAAACAATAATTTATTTCTTTCACTAGAACCCTTCAACGGTGGCAAGGTCACCTTTGGAGACAATAAGAAGGGTAATATAGTCGGTGTAGGTACGATTGGTATATCTTCTTCTCATGCTATTAATAATGTATATCTGGTAGATGGTCTTAAGCATAACTTGCTAAGTATCTCTCAATTATGTGACAAAGGCAATAAAGTCGTTTTTCATTCAAATGTTTGTCGTATCATAATTGAAGGTAGTAGTACTGTTATCTTAGAAGGCTTACGTAAACGGAACGTGTATATGATTGATTTAAACAAAGTCACTACAAGTTTCTTTACGTGCATGAAAGTCACCGTGGATGATTCATGCTTGTGGCACAAGAGGTTTGCACACATCAGTCCAACGATTTCAAAGAAACTCAAGTCTTGGGATTTAGTTGAGGGTCTACCCTCAATCAAATTCGAACAAGAAAAGATGTGTGACTCATGTGCCCGTTGTAAACAAGTTAGATCTTCATTCAAACCAAAAAGAGTAGTAAGTACAGAGCGTCCACTTGAGTTGGTACACATGGATCTATGTGGACCTATGAAAGTTAGAAGCCGCGGTGGATCAAGGTACGTATTCGTCCTAGTCGACGACTACTCAAGGTATGTATGGCCTATCTTTCTATTTACTAAAGATGAAACTTTTGATGAGTTTGTGGTACTAATGAAGCTCGCCCAAAACAAGTACGATAAAAAGTTAGTTTCCATTCGTACGGACCATGGCACCGAATTTGATAATCAAGCTTTTATAGAATATTGTAGGGAGAATGGTGTAGGACATAACTTTTCTGCACCACGAACCCCACAACAAAATGGTGTCATGGAACGTATGAATAGAACATTAGAGGACATGGCCCGCACTATGCTTTTGTGTAGTGGCCTTCCTAAGAGCTTTTGGGCAGAAGCCATAAGTACTGCATGCTATGTGCACAATAGAGCTATGATTAGACCTATTCTCAAAAAGACTCCCTATGAACTTTTAAGAGGGAGAAAACCCAATATAGCTCACCTTCGTTGCTTCGGGAGTAAGTGTTTTGTCCATAATAATGGAAAAAGTAATTTGAGCAAATTTGATCCACGAAGTAACGAAGTTGTGTTTGTTGGCTATTCTAATCATAGTAAAGCTTTTAAAGTTTTTAACAAAAGAACGTTGTGCATAGAGAAAAGTGTTCATGTTGTATTTGATGAAGATAATGTGCCTGAGCAAGTTGAACAGAATGAAGAATAAGACATGAATGATCCAGACTTTCGCCTTTCAAGGGAAGACGAGCCAGATAATAATGAAGAAGTTATTGAAGGAATCAATGATGAACTTGATAAATCCGCAAATGACCTTGAATAGAGAACTGAGACAATTGTTGGTGATACGAATGTCTCTTCTCAAAACAAGGAAAAGGAAACTGAAGTTATAGATGATGATGCTATAACTTTGAATCAGAACCAAGATGGTGTAACTGAAGTTGTACCAACTTCAGCTATAACCCCGGAGTCCAACTCAGGGGGAACCAATCTTGATTCTGAATCATTTGAGGAAAGTGATAGTTCATCAGATGATGATGAGCCTACGAACTCTAAGAAATGGAAATATAAGAGTTCTCATCCTATGGATTCTATCCTAGGAAGTTTGAACAAGAGAGTTCAAACAAGACGAAATTTAAATAACTTTTGTTCATTCTATTCCTTTCTGTCCACCATAGAGCCTACCAACATCAAAGAAGCACTTGCAGAATCCGACTGGATTGTAGCAATGCAAGAGGAGCTTTAACAGTTCGAACGCAATAAGGTTTGGCACCTTGTGCCACGACCTCCTAATCGAACTGTGATTGGTACTCGATGGGTATTCAGAAATAAATTGGATGATTCAGGAGTTATAGTTCGTAACAAGGCTCAATTGGTCGTTCAAGGTTATAATCAACAAGCAAGGGATTGTTATGAAGAGGACATTAGCTCCATTCGCAAGACTTGAAAGCTATTCGAGTTGCTCATGCATTCGACGTGCTATCGAATTGCAGTCAGAAAGGAATATGAATGTTCCAAATGGACGTTAAGGGAAACTGCATTTCTTAAATGGGTATTTGGAAGAGAGAAGAGTTTTGTTGAACAACCTCCTGGATTTTTGAATAGCAAGTTTCAAAACCATGTTTTTAAACTCGATAAAGCATTATATGTTTGAAACAAGCGCCTAGGGCTTGGTACGACAAATTGTCAAAGTTTTTATTGCAAAATAATTTTAAAAGAGGATCTGTCGACAAAACCCTATTTCTAAAATCCGAGGGTTCTGATTTACTTGTTACTCAAATTTATGTAGACGATATTATTTTTGGCTCTACTAACAATAAATTGTGCAAGTATTTTTCAGATCTTATGACCTCAGAATTTGAAATGAGCATGATGGGAGAATTGAAATTCTTCCTAGGATTGCAGATTCAACAAACCAACGAAGGAATAAAGATTCACCAACAAAAATATGTCAAGGAGCTAATCAGAAAATTTGGTATGGAGAACGCTCATCCAATGGACACACCTATGATAACTGATAAAAAAAACTTGACCTTGGACGAAAATGGTAAGTCCGTAGATGAGACTACATATCGAGGTATGATTGGTTCTTTATTATATTTAACTGCAAGTAGGCATGACATTATGTTCAGTGTATGTGTCTGCGCTAGATTTCAATCATGTCCTAAGGAATCACATATGATTGCAATTAAACGTATCTTGAGATATTTAATTGGTACATCTAACTTATATTTATGGTATCCACTTGAGTGCAATTTCGATCTAGTAGGATATTCAGACGCAGATTATGCGGGATGTTCTTTAGATAGAAAAAGTACCTCTGGATTTGCTACGTTTGTTGGACCATGCATAATTACTTGGGGCTCAAAGAAGCAAAATTCGGTTGCGTTATCTAATGCAGAAGCCGAATATATCGCTGCAGGACTGGTATGTTCTCAACTACTATGGTTAAAGCAACAACTATGTGATTATGGTGTTAATGTTGGTTGTATGCCTGTTCTCTGTGATAATACGAGTGCTATTGTTATTTCTAAGAACCCAGCTCAGCATTCTCGTACTAAGCATATAGACATTAGACATCATTTTTTGCGTGACCATGTAGAAAAGGGCAACATTAAACTCGATTTTTGTAGTACTGATGTTCAATGGGCTGACATTTTAACAAAGGCGTTAGCGAGAAGACGTTTTGAGATTTTGCGGTTGGAAATTGGTTTAATCGGTAGCAATTAAATTCATCTTATTTATTTTGTGAACCTGCGTGACTGGCTAGAATAAGACGAGAGTGTATGACTGTGTCCGCATATTTCATTGCTAGTATATTTGTGTTTAATATAATATATTTTACGTGAGTATCTTGCATATTAAGTGTTTTATGGAAATTGAATTATGAACCACATATTTGCCAAAAACCTATCTTATTCACTTTCCAAAATTGAGCCAAATTCTACTCATGTATTTCATGTTAGCCGAAATTACCAAATAAAATCACCCAACCATATCTTTTTATTTACCAAATTCTATCCTTACCATATCCCAACAATTAACTACCCAAGATTCCCTTTCCTACCAAAATTCAAAAAAAAAAAAAAAAAAAAAAGGAAATAGGGGTCTTGGAGCCGGCACACCCCATGTGCCAAGTACAAAAGTACTCTTCCCAGTTCTTACACCTCATAATTATCCATCACTTTCACCATCAAAACATTTCACCAACTTTTTTACTCCTCCTTCCTCACTGTGACAACCCTCGCGAATGCGGAAAGATAAAACATACAAGCATGTGAAAAGATATGCGGAAATACGGTATTTTAAAAACCTTTAAACATGCAAGTTATATAACACGAGGAGTGTCAAAATATTACAACTAAATACGGAAATACAACAAAGAGACGGGGTCTCTTAAAATGTTAGCAAAGAACAAGTGTTTAACCACACTAGCTAATATCGTCTAGAGGTGAAAACTTCCAGGGACAACGCCCGCTAGCTCACACCCGAACCCCAAAACATCATATCCAAAAAGGCAGCCAAGCAAGCAACCTGTTCATTCATGAAAAACATGAACGCCACAGTCAGTGGGGAGTAACTCCGGGTTCTCCCAGCCATATCACCTTTAACGTACATATAAGGAAATACAAAAGTAGAGCATGCATACATATATATATACATGTGAGATACGATAAGAATAGATAGGCAATATGAGATATAATGATAAGAACATAAGAGGCACAAATCCGAATCCATCATGATATTCAAAGACTCGGGGAAGACACTCTTATGCAACCGAATACGCTCACTAGGGCTTACATCTCACCGTTAGCGCTAGAAGTTTGATAAGATTGAGACTCGACAAACAAACCAAGCCAAGTCATTCAATGGTTCAATCATATAATCATTCATGTAATCATCCATCCAAACACACCGACACAATGACGACATCTCTCACGGTAAATGAAACGCACTAGCATCGTGTACAATAGCAAGACAAGCCAATGGAAGTCCACAGGATAAGACGTTTCCCTGAACCGTATACGATAAGACGTTTCGTATACTCATGACCCAGACAAACCAATTCCCGGGATAAGACGTTTCCCGGAATCATGTACGATAAGACGTTTCGTACACACAAGACTCTAATCCTCTCGGTAGGACGACGATACTAATACGGTCCTAGTCTAAACCTGGCCAGACTCTCGGGATAAGACATTTCCCGATTCGACATGTGGTAAGACGTTCCACATCCAAGACTCGGTCAATCATAGA
>JAIUZE010023974.1:0-13100 GCA_022085475.1 Heliosperma pusillum | reverse complement strand
CACTTAGAACTCTTGGTTGAAGGATTTCAACTAAATCCATCTCCTAGTCCCAAGATAACGCTTATCTCGTTGAGTCCAATCCAATTTTGGCTTGTGATCGCATCACCCTACTTACCCGAGGTAAAAAGGACCCACGAGCGTGGTAGCCCTAATGAACACGGGGTTCATAGGTGTTACTAATTGGTAAGGCTAAATCTCAATTTTTAAGTTATGTGAGAGGTCTTGTCAATTTTGTTATTAATTCCCTATAAGCGAACTAAGTCGGTGAATTGTGAATAACGTTGAATTGACAATAACACGGTAAATATAAAGCATGTGTGACGTATTTTGGCATGTGAGCGGAAATAAAAGCCAAGAACAGCAACAATAAAATCCTAGGATGGGCCACATAGCTAATAAAAATAACTAGAAGTTTAACAATTCGGAAACAACTCCTTGGGTCCCTTAGGCCTCTTCACTTGGAAGCCACCTTCCAAAATGGCACCGTCTTGAGGGAGTCACCAGTCTTCATAAAAAATAATTACAAATATACAAATATACAAATTCCTATTAGACATTTATTCTATAAAATAAAATTATTAAATTATACAAACCGGCGATACGAGATCGCAATAAAATTACAACCAAACCGTTATTCCCTTACATTACGGGTAATAACGATTAAAAAATAACTAGGCCATACTAGGTACAAAATTTGCATAAATTATTAAATAAATGACATTCATTAATTCAACCATAAATAAAATAAATTGCTGCAAAATTCATGCCAAAATCGTCCTAAATTCATTCATGCTCATTGTAGCTCGATTTTCCCGGGATTTATTGATTTTTAACCATTAAAAATCACTATCAACATTTAAATCGCATTTAAATTCAAACTAATTAACTAAACGGTTTTTAGAACGCAAAAATTAGTCACTTACTATAAGTTGTTGCGTCTAATTAGATCGATTTGATTTCATTTGCTAAATATTACGGTTTAATCATAACAATTATGAAATAAAACCAAAATAAAATATAAACATCATAAAATTTGAAACCAAAACTTTTGTACATTTTGGAACAATTCCAGGAACTATAAAAATAAAAAACATTTGCTCAAAAAATTTAAATTAATTTTATGAACAAATAGCCTTGTATTTAATGGTTTTATCAAATAAAAACATTAGATATAGTAAAACAGTGAAACAAATTATGAAATTTCACCAAGTGTATCAAAATCAGAATGTAAAATGTACAAAAAAATTTCAAGACCAGAAATGAACGTTTCAATTTTATGAACATTATAATCTCATATTATCGACTTTTATCGTATAAAAATCAATGAACATGCAATACATAAGTAAAAGTCACGAAATTTTACATACAATATGTAAGAAATGCTGTTGGAGATCATTTAAAAAATGTCATGGCCAACTCAGACATGCAAACTATTTTAGTTAACTCTTACTTTATTAATCATAAAATGCATGTTAACTCGGTTTAAACGCCAAAAATCATAACAAATAGCAAATCAATCCCTATAATCTCGAAATTTGACCACAAAAATTTTGAGGTCAGTAGGTATACATGAACCAAAAACTTTTGTCAGAATCGTATTTTAACTCAAAATCTTTGATTTATTAGTTATCTTATAACTTTAATAAAAAATGTCCAAAATGAACATGCATGCTACAAGCTAGCTCTGATACCACATGAAAGTCCATAGACCTTAATTATACTCCTCTAATTAGTTGCTAAATTACTTGTTAATTTAGTATTTAATGATCTATGTAACATGCATGCAAATATAAAGACATTTATATAAAAGAAGAAATTTCCTCACATTGATATGAAAAATATAAGGGCACAACAAGAACTCCTTCTTGTTGTTCTTGAGCTAAAAATATGGATGAACACAAGTAATTTCCAAAGTAGAAGATCTCCTCTAAGTTGCACCAAGATTAACCCAAATAATCTACCCTTATTATTAACTAGATAATAAGATAGATATAATAATACTAATATTATGACTATATTACTACACTAGTAATACTTAGTAAATATTAGTATTTGAGAGTTTTTAGATAGAAGAAGAGTTTTTGAGAGAAGTAAGAAAATAAGCATGAATTGAATGAATAAAATGATCAACCATATTGCCCTTTTATAGGCAATATGGCCGGTCATATTGAGCTCTACAAGGCTCTTATTTTGCTTATTTTAGTCACATGCATTAGGGTGAAGTGTTGTAGAAAAGATGATGATTATATTCTACTTGTTAAGTCACTTTCAAATGGTAACTAAAGAGTTACAACAAGAACAAAAATCATCACCTTTGTAACTACATCATAACCGGCCACAATGGTCTAGTTAGGTCCATTTTGATTTTTGATATTTGTCTCACAAATACTTATTGATCATATGGTTAATTATCTTGTATAATTAAGTGTTAATTTGATCATATAACAATTATATGACTCAATTAAATAAATAATATGTACTTAACATTTTAAGTAATATTTTACCATTATATCAATCTATAATGGGTCCCACAATGCTTGGTTAATTTATTTTACAACTCCTTGTAAATATAATTAACTAATTACCTCTATCTCAAAACCTCAACTAATTTAGTAATTTAACGATTAATTACTAAGTTAAATCTTATTTAATCGTATTAAAATAAGATATAAATTATTAGTCAATTATCGCATAATTGAAAAATAAACTTAATCGAATTTGAGTTCTTAACTCAATTTCTAACAATTAACTCTCGTACATATCGAATATATGTAATGTACTAATTAACTGTATCGTATACAAATAATTAGTTACTATTTGGATTTCATCCTTTAGGTGTGACCGAAAAGGGATCAGTTGATCACCGCCGTCAAACGACAATAACGTCAAACTCTAGTCAGCCAACCGTTATTGATTTACGTTAATCAACTGACTAATCATATATATAGTCAATAAATATCCCAATTATATTCCTTAATAAGATTCAATATGTGGCGCACTATTGTGGAGGACACCTACTCCAACAAAAAGAACATTTCTGCATCCTTATCCTTTATAAAACACTTCACATCTCGTTGGAAATTCTTGAATTGCGAAAGTGAACCTCCCACATACTCGTAACCCCCTGCTTGCTCCTTGCATAACTGATATGTTTTACTAGCCCCAACATTCGCCTTCGAATTGTTGTTTATAGTTTGCTTATGATACTCAGACAGATTTTCGGCAAGTTTCTGAAATTCCCTATCTTTAACCGAAATCAATTCGTGATGGTGAGCCTCATGGAATTGTTCAACCTTGTACGCCTTTCCATCGACTACGAATTTGATCATTGCTTTACAACCCCACCTTTTAATTTTTGTTATTCTGGTAAATTTTTGCCTACTAGAACATTCAGTTTCATCTCCGCCTCCGCTTGATTTTGCACCAGATTTAGCTCCGGATTTAGCACTGGATTTTGCACCACTTGTAGCGTCAGATTTTTCACCGTTTATACCGATTATAGGGCGTCTCTTTCTCTTATTAAAACCTTCACGATGGCAAAGAAGGACTTTTGTTAATTCCTATATAGAGGCTGAATCAAGTGAGGACGTTAATTTTGGCGAGGCGGGCTGCCTCACCAAAATTCACTGGGCTGATTTTCAGTTTTTTCGTTGGATTGAAAATTTGAGGTCATCCATTTCTTTTCATTTGGCCCAAATACTCTCTTTAAAATAAAATAGACAAAATCCAAAACACTTTACTTTGTCTCTCTCTGATTTACACAAATTAATTGAGCTTGTACTTGAATTTGTGAATCTCTAACCTGGTTTTGTGAAACTAAGACTTTATTTTGTGAATCTAAAAATTGAATTGTTAACTTTGAACATACAATAGCATTTACAAACTTTTATGTTAATTGTAAATATATTTTTATCTATGTGGGATTTGAACTCACACCTTGCACAATAGCACAACGCTCTACCTTTTGAGCTTATAGATAATATAGTGCAAATTAATTTATTCATTTAACAAATAACAAACACATACATTAAAGTATTAGTAAAGAGTTAATGTGTGAATCTTAGACTTTGTGCTGTGAGCATATGACCTATCTTATGTAATTTCACAAAATAAAGTCCACGATTCACAAACCTTAGGCGCGGGATTCACAAAATAGAGGCCTACTTTCACAAAGTCAGTACCTATATTCACAGCAGTTTCATAAAGTAAGGTTCACGACTCACACCACAAAGTCCAAGATTCACAAACCTTAGGCGCGGGATTCACAAAATAGAGGCCTACTTTCACAAAGTTAGTACCTATATTCACAGCAGTTTCATAAAGTAAGGTTCACGACTCACACCACAAAGTCCAAGATTCACAAACCTTAGGCTCAGGATTCACAAAATAAAGGCCTACTTTCACAAAGTCAATTCCTATATATGTTCACAGCAGTTTCACAAACTAAGGTCTTAGACTCACACCACAGAGTCCAAGATTCACAAACCGTAGGGATAGGATTCACAAAATAAATGCTTACTTACATAAAGTCAATTCAAATAAATAAAATATTAAATTATTCAGATTTTCCTACCATAACCATAGTTAGACGCATGCTTCTATGGGGGAAGGAAGACCTAACTTCAGTTTAAAGTGACGGAAAATGTACCTGAAATGACACAATTTTTACACCACTCAATCCCACTTTTGACATTTATAATTGTCAGAAAATGATAGAAAATAATATGACGGAAGAAATGCCTAAAGTGACGGAAAAAATGCCTAAAGTGACGGAAACAATGCCTAAAGTGACATAAAAATGCCTAAAGTGACAGAAAAATGCCTAAAGTGACGGTAAATGAACCTAAAGTGACAGAAAATCATATAGCACTCAATCTCACTTTTCACACAAAATGTAAAAACAATGTCTAAAATGACACAAAATGTAATTAAAATGACACAAAAGTATACACCACACAACCCAAGAAACATAAATATAGAACATCCAGCAAGAATATCAGCAAACTTACTTACATCACTAAAAAACGCAAGACTCTTAATGTGAATAAATACTTCAATAGAAACAAGCACGTAAACTGAAACACACAACTAATAGGTCAATAAACAAAGCTACAAACAACATTATGAGAATCTAAAACACCAAAAAGACCATAGAAATGTGATTTTTATGTAAAACAACACAAAACGAAGAAAAATAGAGCGAGTAGATTACGAATCATTATTTGATGATGCGAACTCATCAATCGTGGCTGCAATTGCGATTATTCGTTCTTCGGTGTCCTCTTTCGTTGTAGGAACACCTAAATCAAATTAAACACATAATTAATTGAATTTTTGATAGAAATTAAGTCAAATTCTATGTGACACCCTCGAATTTGCGGAAAGATAAACAAGTAATTTAAATAAATAAAAGATGAGAATACGTTTTTAATAGGTTCACTTTAGTGAAAATCGGTAAATTTTAAAACCGGAACCTATCATTAAATATATTCATCGTAACAAAGGTGTCTTAAAGAAAAGGGTTCATAACAAAAGGAAATAATATTATACAAAAGAAGTGTCTAAAACGGGAGACATATCTCCCGTATAAATACGGAAATAAAAGAGTGTATAATATAATACAATCCTAAGAACCGAATATAGGTCCAAGGTAAATACTTCGCTCGCTAGCTCGTCAATGTACCCAAGTATGCATCACAAACCTGCCAACCACATTAAATATCAACACGGAAGCCACAGTCAGTGGGGAGTAACTCCGAGTTCTCCCAGCCACGAAATGTCGAGTTTAATAAAACATGAATAACATAAAAGAGATGTATATGGAAAATACAAAGCCTTAACATATACGATATGCTTTTCATGTTATGTAACAAATAACTACGTATAACCTAGCATATGTAGGCTAAGCTACTCATGCAAGCTATCATGTGAATCGGTTAACAACCTATACCACGAGGTAGGGAAGCTAGTATTCTAGCTCAGAGGTTACATTTAAAACATGGCCATGATACAACTCAACCCTAATCATACAAACTATCATGTGAATATGTTAACAACCGGTAATCCAAACTCTATCAACCGTAGCCGGCTTGCATCTCACCTTCTACGATTCATAGAATCATCAAACATGAAAGACCAATACGTCTAGAAACAGGCATAAGTTCTTAGCACAGTCAATAGTCGACTGCTGTAACTCGAGGCTATACCACAAGGTAGGATAAACATCCTAGTCCTAGACTGATCAGACCTAGCGACAACAGCTAACCCATTCCCTGTCTCAATACCAAAGGTACAGTGAGAATCTCTACTAGGCGACCCCCTAAGCAGAGTTGGCTAGTACTTAAGCTGGCTCCATTCCCAAAGTGGAAGCAATTAGGCAGCCATGCCTCGGCTTGGATATAAACCCACCAAGCCGGAAACACAAAAGCTATCAAGTCATGAACTATATACTCGTTAAAGATAGTAAGGCCTATCAATGTCATGGTCCAAGATACTCATTTAAAATTAGAATGGTCAACACGCCATATAATCATAATTCTCTATGGGTACTTAGTCAACACGACATATATCATACAATTAAACAGTCACGGGAAAAACTTCCTATCAAGTGACTAATTGCATATAAATCACATTCAAATATCATATCGCCTCATATCTACTAAGGCTCATTCATTCATTCATTAAATAAAACTTTACCTGAAGACAAATCCCCGACCCGAGTCCCGCGACGGGTCATCAGTCAAAACGGGGCTGACTAGATCATAGTTTGACCAAACCCGTTTGGTCAAACCGGCAAGAAACAGAGTCTTAGCCATTTAGGCTTGAACATAAGAACATCATATTCATTTCATGCTATTTTATTCTAATTTCTAACATGTGAATTATTAATTCTTACGAAACCCGCTTGACTTAAGGGATATCAAATTAAACTACAATCTCATGCTATAATTTCTAACATGTGAGAAATAATAATATTATGAAAACCGTTTAATTAAATAATTTACTTATTAAAATTTCCCACTTGCTAAATATTACTAAACATGATATTATAATAACACTAAACTCAAAAACCGTCACAAGCCCAAGGGAGGGCCCACGGGTCAGCCAAGACCGGACCGGGCCGAGACTGAACCGGGTCTGAACCGGGCCCACGGGCTGGTTTGGGCATGTTTTGGTCAACCTTTCAAAAATCGTTTTCTTAATATTTCCCGCATGCTTAACATATTTAAAACCCGTCAAAACAACAACAAAACAATCAAGTATCGACACAAGCCCAAAGGGCCAAATAACGGCCAACCTAGACCGGCCTGGACCGGCCTGAACCGGCCTGAACCGGCCTGTTTTCTCGGCCACCAAAACAGCCACCACTCACGGCCACCACCCACATCAACCCAAATTTATTTCTAACACGTTTTTAATTAACAACCATCCATTTTAACAACCAATTCAACCATCATTCATACTAAAATTATGATTATGAACAAACCATCCAACATGTCAAAAACACTAAATATGTTAAAATCTCATAAAACTTAATAATAATAACAACCTAGCATGTTACTACTTAAAATCATAAATAACAAAAATAAAAGTAAAAACATATGTGACATTAATTCGTCGAGTAACTCGGTAATCGTTACCTTAGCTAGCACAAAACCAAGTAGCACCAAAATAAGACCTAAAAACCCGCCTACTAATCTTCTTCTAAAATATACGAGTCACCAAACTCGTCTTCATAATCTTCTCCTATAAGAAATGACAAAAATAACATTATTAGTATTAAAACTTGATTTCAACAATTAAAGTGTTGAAAACGAGTTTGTCGGAATTGAAAATGAAACGTACACGGAGATGAAGAGCGGAGAGGAGACTCTAGAAATATAATTTAGAACGGATTTGGCCAAGTAACGAAGGTTTTGTGACGATTTTGCTCAAGAACGATCAAGAACACCAAGAACAATGGTGATTATATTAAAGAAGGTATTAATTAGATATTAAGTTGATTTATTGTAAAATAAAAAGATAAGTAGTGAGTAAGAGGGGAGGGTTGGCCGTGTAATATAGAGGATAAATGGGAGTCGGGTTTTGAACTTGTTGTTACGGAATTGACTCGGTTTTTATAAATATATTATGGTATATATCTAGATATTATTAGATATTATGTTAGTTTAATCAAATATCTAGATATTATTAGATATTATGTTAGTTTAATCAAAAGAAAGGAAAATATCTAATCCTAAGAGAAGAGGAAGAGCCGTGGAGAAGAGGGAGTTGTCGGGTCCGGGTTTAAGCGATTTGTTGCAGAATTTAAGTTGACAGATCGATAAAGTTACAAATATCTTAGATATTTGTATTAGTTTAATTAAAGTAATCAAAAGCCTTAAAATGAGGGAAAAAGCTGTTTTGGGCGTGTGGCACTTGTAGGAGTCGGGTTTCGGGTTTGTTTCGGGACTTAAGTTGACTCGGGAATAGTTAAATGAAGTTCGGGTTTAAACCGTAAAACCTACTCTTTAATTCCTAATAAATTCAAAATAATTATATTAAATTATGATAAATTCAAATAAATCGTAATAAATTAAAATAAAATAAATTTATTATTTTTCAAATATAATTTCGGTCTTTCAAATTACGGGTTGTTACAGACATTGTATCATATACTTCTTCAAATGTAATTACAAGTCAAGTAGTGATTGTAGAAGCTAATGCATCTCAATCCGTATCTGAAATATCTGCAATTGCAGTTGAGGTTCCTGTACCTGTGATTTCTGATGTTATTCAAGGTACAATTTTGTTCTACCTCATTAGTTTTTTCATATTTCATGCATGTACTGGGTTTTTTCATGCACGTGAGTCGTTTTTCCATGCACCTATAAGTCAAGTGTTAAGAAAACTGAGCTATACATGTGTTGTGTATCTGTAATTCATCTTCTTATGTATCCCTCATCTTTTTAATTCTACTTTATTTCATCACATATGTAGACAACGTAGTAGAGGAAGTAGTAGATGAAGAGGAGGCAGAAGGTTCTTCAAGCAACAGGAATCGTACTTTTGATTGTCCTATCCATCTTAAGCCTAGTATTGGTATGGTATTTGATAAGCTTGAACTTGGTATTGGGTTTTATGAAGCATATGCAAAAGAATGTGGATTTGTGTCTTGATTAGGATCACAAAAGGTTTCTAAGGAAGTTGTCACGCATAAAGCATGTTTGTGTAATAAGGCTGGAGAATGTGAAGCAAAAGGAACAAAACAACGGAGGCAAAGAGCTAGGATTTCGTGTCCTGCTAGGGTTAACTTTAAGCGAATTCCTAGTGGTCAATACCAAATATATGCTTTTGTTGAAGTTCATAATCATATGCCACAAACACCATTAACAATGGTACATTTGACGCAAACGAGAGAATTGAATATAGTTCATAAAAAATTCATAGTTGACAACGCAAAAGTCAACCAATGACCAGTTAGGACCTTTAGGATGTTTAAGGAGTACGTTAGAGGTTATAAGAATGTGGGTGCGTCATTGGAAGACTTTAAAAATTATTCCAGAGATATAAAGAAGTATTTAGCAGAAGGTGATGCTCAAATGCTCATTGAGCATTTTATGAAAATAAAACACATGTGTCCGTCGTTTTACTTTGATTTTGAGGTAGACTCTAAAGGTAGATTGTCACATATTTTTTGGGCTGGCCCTATTAGTATAAAAATATTATTTGTTATTTGGGGACATGACATCCTTTGGCACTACCTTTAGGAAAAATACTTATATAATGATCTTTGCCCCTTTCACTGGGGTGGATCATCATAAGAGGTGCGTTACCTTTGGGGCAGGACTTCTTATTAATGAGGGAAAGGAGTCATTTCGTTGGTTATTTACGAAATTCCTAGAAGCTATGGGGGGTCGTCATCCAGTTTGTATGATAACTGATGAAGACGGGGGGATAGAAGAAGGAATGAAACTAGTCTTTAAAGATAAGGTGCAACATAGATATTGCATGTGGCACATATTGAAGAAGTTGTCTGAGAAGGTAGGGCATACAATATGTAAAGAAACTAGCTTTCTGAAAGAGATAAACTCATGTGTTTGGGGTGAAGATGTGGAGCCGAATGAATTTGAGGAAAGGTGGAATACAATTGTGGAATCTCATGGGTTTTCAGATAATGGGTGGCTTAAGGAGAAGTATGGTATGAGAAAGTTGTGGGTTCCAGCTTACTTTCGTGACTTGTTTTTAGGAGGTCTGATGAGAACAACCTCTAGGTCGGAGTCAAAAAATTATTTCTTTAGCAACTTCACTAATCCAAATTTGACCCTTGTTGAGTTTTGGATGAGATTTGAGAGTGCAATGGATTCACAAAGATGGACTCAATCGAAACTGATTGCACAATCAAAGAACTCGTCCCCTTCGTTGTGTACTCCACTAGCCATAGAAAAGCATGCAGCAGAATTCTACACTCCAAAAACTTTCTTTGAGTTTCAGGAGGAATTAAAAGCAGCATGCTTTTCATGTGATGTTGAGGATATACAAAAAGATCCGGAACATGCAATTCAATACATCTCTATCATAGATCGAGAAAGGGATAAAGTGTATGTGGTTGGGTTAAAGACGGATGAATCAAAAATTGTGTGCACTTGCAAGAAGTTTGAAAGGCATGGAATACTCTGTAGACATGCTCTGTGTGTCCTTAGAGAACGAGGGTTTAAGAAAGTTCCAAGTGAATATTTAATTAATAGGTGGAGCAAACTAGCAACCTGCAAGCACATATTCAGTTCTGATGGGCAGTTGCTCACTGATTGTAGATCAGTTGAGGTACAGAAAAACAAAGTCAGTGAATTGTGGTCAGAATTGTTCACTTGCGTGTCAGTAGTTGAACAAAGTCCTGTTTATTGTGATGAGTTGCTGGGCATGCTACGTGGGTTCAAAGAAAGGGTACTTGCGGTAACAAGTGTCATTGATGATAGTGGTAATAGTGGTATTGGAAAGAAAATGGACAAGAATGCTGAAATTGGAATGTTTTTGGGAACAAGTCTTCCTAGTGAAATTAAAGTTTTGCCTCCAAGACAATGCAAAAACAAAGGATCCAGGAAACGATTGATCTGGCAAAGAAAAAAGGCTGGGGAAGTAAGCAAGAGACCGCTAAGAAGATGCAAGGCTTGTGGGGAGATGGCGAACCATGACAGTAGGAATTGTGATAAAAAGACCACCGACGATGACGATGAGTAGAGTAAGTTTTCTCTTATATTAACGCAAGTTTTCTATTATTAGCACATGTTTTCCCTCTAGTTTTATTTATCTCTCCTGAAACTATACTTGGGTCGCTTGGCAGTTTTGCAAATTTGATTAATGAAACAATGTTTGGACTTGTGCAGTTAAGCAGGGGACTTGCACTGTTGGACCATACTTGAAGAATATCATTTGAGAAGCATACTTGAAGATTATTTTAATCACAAATTCTCATTTGTGACGGACACTATCCGTCGCAAGCTTAAGACGGATATCATATTCTCTTACAAAATACCCATCAAGGGTGAGTGGAGAAGCACATGGGGGGTGCCCACCTTGTCCCCTCTACCCATTTCCTCTCACAAAATACCCATCACAAGATCCGATCCGTCGCAAGCAAGACCTACTGTATTTTAATTTGACAGTAGCATGTATACCCGTCACAAGATCCGATCCGTCGCAAGCAAGACCTACGGTCGTGACTTGTGCAGTTTCACTGCACTGACCCTTTTTGGTAGAATGCTCATATCTCCTTTGTTACTTGCTTGTTTTGGGCTTGTGACCACTCGTTGGAACCGTAAGAGGATAAGCTATCACCTCGACTTGGAATTTCGCATTCCCATATCTAGAACTCTCGTTATGACAGTTTGAAGTGAACCCTTGTTTAAGTTAGTTTCCAAACTTGTTGTTTTGGAAAGTTATCTATGTTTCTTAGTTATTATGCTTCTTAAACTTGGTCTAATGCTTGGGTATCATGTATTGATTCATGTTTTGGATATATGATATGTTAATTCGCATGTATCACATGTTTTGTGACGGTTTTTGCTATGTCCCACTTTGAGTCGGTTTTCACAAATGTTACGATTTGAGCACTATTTTGTCTTGTGCTTTGTACTCTCATTCCCTTGGCTACCTTCCCGTTCGTAAGGCTGGAATGTCGGAACGGAGAGGTATCCTACTGCTTAAATGCATGTGTTAGTGGGCATACGACGACGTTGTTGGGAATTGAACGCATTGCGTTGATCGACCCGGCCGTCAAATGTTGTGTACTTGCGAGGTGGTGTTATTTGCATGTAGCGTACCGCATGTTATGTGGCTTGAGCTCGTTTTCCGCCTCTTTCGTGAATTGATCTACCGAGAATGTGGGTACTCGGCGTTTTCTTTGTTAGACCGAGTCTTGGGTGCGAAACGTGATCGCATATCGAATCGGAAAATGTGATTCCGAGAATCTGGCCAGGTTTAGATTAGGAGCCTTATCGTTCCTACCAGGAGGAAATTAGTCTACATAGGCGAAATGTAAGCATCGCGTATGAGTTCAGGGAAATGTGATCCCGTGGATGCTTTTTAATCATACTTGCCATGTACACGATGCTAGTGCGTTTCATTTACCGTGAGAGATGTCGTCTTGTGTCGTTCTTGAATGCGTGATTTCATGATATTATTCATGGTCATTGCATGATTGGACACCGTCAATGTCTTGGTTCGTGAATGGATGATAATATGTTGGATTTATGTGATCATCGCATGACTTGACTTGGTTTGTCTGTCGAGTCTCAATCTTATCAATCTTATACCGCTAACGGTGAGATGCAAGCCCTAGTGAGCGTATTCGATTGCCTAAGAGTGTCCTTCCCGAGTCTTTGAATAGCATGATGGCTCGGATTTGATTTCTATATGATCTTATCATTATATCTCGTATTGCCTATCTATTCTTATTGTATCTCACATGTATATCTATGTATGCATGCTTTACTTTTGTATTTCCTTATATGTACGTTTGATGTGATATGGCTGGGAGAACCCGGAGTTACTCCCCACTGACTGTGGCGTTCATGTTTTTCATGAATGAACAGGTTGCTTGCATGGATTGACTTTTTGGATAT
>JAIUZE010023973.1:0-25176 GCA_022085475.1 Heliosperma pusillum | reverse complement strand
GTCGGGGCTCTGAAAGGTCTCCACCTAAACAAAGACGACAAAAGATAATATAATTCACCTTTGAGAAAGACGGATAAATTGAAAAGTGAGAAAGACGGTAATTTTATTACCAATACGGATAGAGGAAGATGAGAGGGAAGGAATAAGACGAACCTTAGTGAATTTAAGCGAGTAACGAAGGAGTAGTGACGATTTTGAGCTTGATCGAAAATGGAGGCTAGGGATTTGGTGTTTACTAGAGAGGAAGAAGAAGATGATGAATGAGGGTGAGTTAGGGTTAAGGGGGAGTATGAGTGGAGTAAGTGGAAAAAAGTCAAGAAAAGTCAAAAACGTCTTAAGACGTGTTTCACTTGAAATCCCGCGTAAAATCCAAATACGAACTCGGAAATTCTAAATTCGACACAGGAAAATAAATTCTAAACTAAAACTAAAATTCGCTGAAAAGTATCCGTATAATAGTTTTACTATAAAAATAGGGTACATTTGCGGGTGTTACAATCACCCCACCTTTTAAAAAGTTTCGTCCTCGAAACTTGAGAGTAGAAAACAAAAGTATCAAGGACAAGAATCGGTTTTCAAAATTAATACGAAAACTTTTATAAGGGAAATATTTATGAAACGAGGTTCATCTCGAAAATGGTTTAAGGATATTTTCACAAGTGCGAAACTTTATTTACGGATCGCAGGTGTGCCCGTCGCGAACGAGTACTCTAGTTATCCAAATCAAATCAATGTCGAAATAGTGAAATCGAAAATCAAAACAAGCGTCAGTAAGTGCAGAACTAGTCACCAGACGTCTCCAATAACAAGTCCAAACATCCAACCAAACGCAAAATCCAAATATAAAAGCAAAAGAAATCCATTTTCTCCAAAAAGAGGGTACACAAACCATCTTTAGACTTCTTTGAAACGTTAAATTAGAAATATAATATGGAAATTTGAAGGTTTTCTCAAAGATAAAATCAAATAACAAGACATTACACGTACATAGAGCGACTCAAACATCAAGTTCACAAATCACGATAACAAAATATATACAAAACACGCAAAAACGAAACAAATCGAACTCATAGGGACAGGAAGATCACGATGAAATCGGCACGAAGATCTACAAGAATTCGATAATACTAACTCTACTGATACTCTAATCCTCAAGAGGATGTAATTTACCCAAGTTACACCTCAACATTTTCAATCATTTGATTTCTACTAAAATCCTTCATAACCACGAGACCTCAAGTCATCAACATAACCATTCAAACCTAATTAGCATCGACTAGGGTCCATAGATTGTAATCTGCAGGAGAGATCCTTTAACGTACTATAAAATCCTTAGATTCATCATACTCTATCTGAGACCACTAACAAAAGAAATCTCATCTTAGGGGACCATATCTACTAACAACCACAAAGTGAACGGTCCTTACCATAAAATCCTCTGATCAAATTTATTCCAAAACTCATTATCCTAAATTTATGATGGACTTCTCATCCTCAAAAGTTAAAACACAATACCTCCAGAAAGGTCGGGCACAGATCCCAAATCACTGATATTTTGCCAAACACATGGCAATGCGACCATTAATCAAATTAGTTAGCTCAACTATAACTCGAGATGCAACTATCTTCACTTATGAAAATATTCCTCGAAGCCTCAAATATAAATAGTCACATTAGAAAACTATGATGGTTATAATCCTCAAGATAAATGAGTTCACCATTCTAACTCTATATTCCATAACAACTGAGCACTCACTATCCAAAGCTTGCAACGAACATTTCTAAATCTCAAACTATGATTCCTTAAGAATAAAAGAGAATTACTAATTCCAAACCACAAATGACCAATCACTTGGCAATCAGACAACCATTCAAATTATCTAGTTCATTTAAAACTCAAAATGAATCGATTTTTATTTATGACAAAACTTCTCAAACTTTGGGTACCAACTCAATTACCCTAAAGCAAAGTCTCTTTTTTAATCCACCAATTAGAGACATCTTAATTCCCAAAGATATCCCAAGGCAAACCGATATTGTAACAACCCGAAAAGTACCCAATTTTTCTAGTAAAAATATTTACTAACACTTTTCAGCAGACTTAAGTTTTTAAAATAGAATTTATTGTTTCGAGTCGGATTTTGAAATTCCGCGTTCGTATTTGGAATTTCTGAGAGATTTCATGAAAAGACCGTTTTTAGTCATCTTTGACTTTTCTTGACTTTTGAGTCGTCTTTGACTTTTTCTTGACTTTTTAAAAGTCGTCATTGACTTTTCTTGACTTTTAAGTCGTCATAAACTTTTCTTGACTTTTAAGTCATCTTTGACTTTTCTCGACTTTTTAGTCAACTTTGACTTTCGTTGACTTTTCCCGACTCGCTTCGTAATTTTAAAGACCGAAAATTATATTTGAAAAATAATAAATTTTAATTTATTTTTATTAAGATTTATTTAGATTTATTACAATTTAATATAATTATTTTGAATTTATTCGGAATTTAAAGAATAATTTTACGGTTTTAACCCAAACGTCATTTAACTATTCCCGGGTCAACTTAAGTCCCGAAACTCGACTTTGACATGAGTCATACGCCCCATGTCACTTTTTTTCCACTCATATTAGATCTTTTAAGTAATATGATTAAACTAATAAAAATATCTAAGATATTTGTAACTTTATCGGTCTGTCAACTTAAACTCCGCAAATCGCGTAAAAACAGACCCGATTCCTCTCCATTTCACACGTCTCTTTTTCCCCTCTTAAGCCTTGATATGTTCTTTCTTTTCATTACTCACCAACAACTTTTCATTTAACAATCAATCAAATTAAGATCTAATTAATCGTTCTTCATCGTTCTTCATTCGTTCTTCGTCGTTCTTCATCCGTTCTTCGTCGTTCTTGAGCAAAATCATCATAAAACCTTCATTTCTTAATTAAATCCGTCCTAACTTATATTTCTAGAATATCCTCTTCGCTCTCCATCTTCAAGTACGGTTTATTTTCAATTCCGTCAAAATCGTTTTCAACACTTTAATTATGGAACATCAAGTTTTAATTCTAATAATGTTTTTCTTGTCATTTCTTATAGGGGAAGATTTTGAAGACGCGTTTGGTGACTCGTATATATTAGGGAGCAGATAGCAGAGGGTTTATTATTTCTTTACTTCTTTATTTGTGCTAATTGATTTACTAGCTAAAGGGTACAGGTAAGATTCCGAGTTACTCGACGAATATATGTTACATAGTTTTTGTTTCTTTTATTTTTGGTTCATCTTTTGTTTTTATGCATGTTATTATGATTTATGGATTTTTAGTAGTAACATGATAAGTTGTTGATTTTATTATGTTGTATGAATTTATAAACATGTTAGTGTTCGTGACAAATTTTTATGGTTTCTTCAAAATCATGATTTTTGTATGCATGATGGATGAATTGGATGTTTAAAATGGCTGTTGTTAATTAAAAGCATGTTGGAAATAATTTGGTGTTTGTGGTTGGGGAAAACCGTGTAGGGTGGCTGTTTTGGGGCTGGAAACCGGTCCAAACCAGGCCGGTTCAGGACGGTTCAGACCCGGTCTGGGTTGGTCCATGGTGGGTCCGGGTTTTGGTCTTTGGGTTGTGTCGATGTTTAATTGTTATGTTGTTGTTTTGACGGGTTTTAATTACGTTAAAGCATGCGGGAAATATTAGGAAACGGTTTTTTTTAGTTAAGTTGATAAAAAGCCAAAACAGCCCATAACAGGCCGTGGGGCCCAGTCCAGGCCGTGTCAAGTTGGCCCAAAATCAGCCCGTGGGTCCCACCTTGGGACTTGTGACGGTTTTTGAGTTATCGTTATTTTTATCGCGTTTTGTAATAATTAGCAAGTGAGAAATATTAAGAAGTAAAATATTTAATTAAAAAGGTTTTTCATAAAATTACTATTTCTCACATGTTAGAAATTATAATACGAGATGGTAGTTTAAATTGATATCCGTTAAGTTAAACGGGTTTTCGTATGATTTTAATAATTCACATGTTAGAAATAAGATGAAATGAAGGTGATATTTTATGTTCAAGCCCTCGAGGGCTAAAGACTCTGTTTCTAGCCGTTTTGACCAAACGGGTTTGGTCAAACTAAGATCTAGTCAGCCCCGTTTTGACTGATGACCCGTCGCGGGACTCGGGTCGGGGATTTGTCTTCAATTAAGGTTGTATCTAATTAATGAATTAGCCTTAGTAATATGAGGCGATATGATATTTGATTATGATTTATATGCAATAGTAAAGGATAGGATGTTTTTCCCGTGGACGTTTAATTATAGGTTGGTGTCGTTGTTGACTAAGTACCCATAGAGAATTATGAGTATATGGCGTCTTGACCATTCTAATTCTAAATGAGTATCTTGGCCCATGACATTGATAGGCCCGTACTATCTTTAACGAGTATATGGAGTTTGCGGCTTGATAGCTTCTGTGTCCCGGCTTGGTGGGTTTATATCCAAGTCGGGGTATGGCTGCCATTGTTTTCACTTTGGGAAATGGAGCCAGTTTAAGTACTAGCCAACCCCTTTGATGGATCTTCTTAGGGTGTACTCATGTGATTGTATCATGGGTCTTGGATGCGATGGATCTTCGCATTTCTCTGGGTCTGCGCAGTCTAGGTTTAGGGTTGAGTCGTATCTTGGACATGTTTCTGAGAGGAACCTCTGAGCTAAGATATGTGATTTGGATCTGGGCCATGTTATTAGTGTAACCGCTGAGCCTAGATGTGTGCTTGGTAGTTGGGCCATGTTACCGGAGTGACCGCTGAGCCTAAATATTTAAGTATATCCTACCTCGTGGTATAGACTCGAGTTACCGGAAGTCTTCTATGACTGTCCGAAGAATTATGCCTGTTGTAGACAGTATGGTCCTTTCATGTTTGATGATTCTATGAGTTTTAGAAGGTGAGATGCAAGCCGGCTAAGATTGATAGAGTTTGGATTCCAGATTGTTAACTGATTCACATGATACGTGTTGATTATTAGGGTTTGAGTTATCACGGCCATGTTTCTGCGGAGAACCTCTGAGCTAGCATCCACTTCCCTACCTCTGTGTTATAGTTTATTATCAGATTCACATGATACTTTCACATTTAGGTTATATGTTAGTTAGCTGTGTTCATAACTGAAAAGCATATCTTATGTTAAGGTTTGTACATTTCTATTCCATTACTTTTATGTTATTCATGTTTTATTAAACTTGACATTTCGTGGCTGGGAGGACTCGGAGTTACTCCCCACTGCCTGTGGCTTCCGTGTTTATATTTAATGCGGTCGAACAGGTGGTGATGCATACTTTGGGTACATTGACGAGCTAGCGAGCGAAGTATTTACCTTGGACCTATATTCGGTTCTTAGATTGTATATTATTATACACTCTTTCATTTCCGTATGTATACGGGAGATATGTCTCCCGTCTTGTATAATTTTTATGTATAATATTAATTTTCTTTTGTAATGAACCTTTTTATTTATGACACCCTTCGTTATGTATTTAAATTATATTTTTTTTCTTTCCGCAAACTTGAGGGTGTCACAGGCCGAATCCTAGCTCCCGAAACCCTAGGAGCACGAATCCCTAGGTGGCACAAACTAGGTTTCACGAAACCCTAGATGACTCAAACACTAGGTGGGCTAATTAGGTTAACAACAAATTGAGATAGAATATATTAGAAACCCTAGGTAGCATGACAACCCATAAATTGTATTACTAACCAATAGAATCTCATAAATATATTCTCTAATAAAACTTTTGATAATTATAAAAAATACTCTTTCACTTTTGAAAACATTTCAAAAACATTTTATTTCCAAAATCATGCATCAATAATTTATCATCCAAAGTCATAGGCTAAAGCTATAACTTTGAACATAAAATCTCTCGAATGGAATAGTTACCGAATGACGACCTATACTATATAATCTTCACAAAGATCTTCAGTATACGGATCATCTCTTCATCTTGATCACAAAGACCCTCCATCTCGAGTCTTGTGTAGTTTGATGTAGATCTTGTTTGAAGCAATTTTCCTTAAAGTTATGCCTGGTTAGCTATAACTTCCATGTTCACTTCCAAAGTTATTCCTGAAGTTGTTATAACTTTGTCTCACAGACTTTATCAAAGTTATGCCTAACTTTGATCTTTCTTCTAATAATTGTTGCTAGCTATAATAAGACTAAAGCACACAATTACGCGCATATGATATATCGAGTAAAACATATTATTACGTAAACACATGTCATTATCAAAACTATGAAATTGGTCCAACAATTTCTGTAAATTCTATCTTATAGTCCATTATAATCCCGAGATATTACTCGTACTATAATGTTGAGATAAAATAGGTCAACACTCACTACTTACCCAACGTAGAAGGGGTCATATTATGACTTCCGACGAAGAAGGGGTTCATAGAAGTTTTTCCTATAAAGACTAATCTCAATTTTCATTTTAGAGGAAGATCCCATCATCTTAAATTTAATTCATTTTAAGTGAACAAATTCTAGCATTTCGTGAATGATTTAGACTAAGGTGATGGCCCTATGAACGAGTGACATCTGTATGTCTATGATGAAAATTCAAACTATATGAAACATTTTTCATGCATTTTAGGTGGTTTGGTTTAGGCGGAATATGATGCAGTTATTTAACATGTGAATGAAAAACAAAAGAACGGAAAAATACGTAAACTATTACAACGGTCCTAGTGTGGCCTATCTACCAAAAAGAACAGTAAATACAAGTTTGGAATCCATCCTTATGGACCCGAGAAGCTTGACTTTGTCTCATCTTGGTCCATGTAGCGGGAGTGAGCATCCGATCTCCGTCTCTAGTCTTCTTAAAATTACATTTAAAAATTACAAAATAAACCTATTTACATTCTAATTCCAAAACATAATTAAAAGAAAAATAAAAGGAGATTCGAGATCTCAAAATTACAACCAAACCATGTTTTCATCATTACGAAAACATGATTAACTAAAGCCACACTAGGTATTACATTTTTCAACCAATTGCAAAAATACGTAAAATAAACCATTCATTCATTCATTCAACAAAAAAATGCATCAACTATATAAATTAATACTACAAAACATAATTCATTAATTATGTTGATTAATTATCCAAACCACCATTCAAACCGATCAAAATTATGTGACAATTCCTTAATTGCCCACAACAATTTTAATCTTCCATAATCCATTTTTATTTTAAACCTTTTTAAAATAATCGGGTATCATTATTGTGAACCTTTTCACAATAACAAACAAACAAACATTATCTTTATAATGTCAAAAAAAACAAACAAATTTTTTTTTTCTACGGATCACTGTTCACGTGAACAGTACCAGTACCCAAAATTTTTTATTTTTTATTTTTTTATTTCTTCATCTCACGGTTTAATCCAAAAAAAAAACCAAAAAAGACAATAAAAATAAAAAACTGCTGTACACAGCAAAATTAAAAAAACAGAAACTTTTTTTTTTTTTTTTTTTTTTTTAAATAGCAGCAGTGAACAGTAACCGGACTGCACAAAAAAAAAAATTCGGTGTTGCCAATATCGCTAGATCGGTACAAATTTCAATATCTAATCGTTATTAAAATTGATTCAAACTAGATTATTCAATTTAACCTTTTAAAATGAACATCTAAATCATGATTAAATCGATTATCCTTATATTCATTTAATCACAATCGCTTTGAACATCATTAAAATTGAATCATTATTCAAAAATCATCAATTTAAAACAATGAATCCGAAAATAATAGCAATAACAAAATCAAAACAATTCCATCTTATTTTAATTTAATCCTTATCAAATTAAAACAACCACAAATTTATTATATTGAATTTTAACCTTTTAAAATAACAATATCAATAAATCAACAATGGAAAAACAAAACCCAAAAAAAAATATCACACGGCTAAAAACAAAATTCCAGCCGTGACTTTAATTTTTTTTTCGGTAAAATTCAATTTTTTTTCCTTCTCAAATTTATATTTCATAAAAATAAAAAACATATAATATAATTTTGTAGCCAAAAGCTCTGATACCACTTGTGGGAAATAACTGTTTACATCCCCTTAAAATTTAGGATTATAACAAAATTATATAATATGAAATTGCAAGTCATAGATATGAAAACGATACAAATGTAGAGAAAATAAATTAAACCTTTGGTCCTTAGCAAAATCGGCCTAAGAACAGATATCAAAATAGATATCCTCCTAATTGTCTCACCCAAGATAGATTGAGATATGCCGTTCTCCTTTGTTAGAAAGATCGATTCAAAGTTACTGTTAACTTTTTAGGTTTTGTGTTTAGTGTGTGATGGAGGCACAAGTTGAGAGAGTAAAAATTTTAGGTTAGAAATTTTTTTCCTTCCCCCTTTTGTTCACGGCACAAGTAGTTAATAATGAGGAGATTTAGTCTCCTCAAATAACTACCCATTGACCGGAAAAACCTGAGTGTATCTGGACACTTTTTCCGGTCATTTTAGCTTCTAATATAATGTAATACATTATAATCGTCATTAGTCAAAGACCGACATTATAATACATCATTAATTATAAATATCCGTATATTTATAATTTTCCAATTAATCATAACGGTTTATGTTTAATTAGCTTACATTATATACAACAATTAAATATAACATTTTATATTCAATTTACGAATTACAGTTAATTCGTCTCAGCTAAATTTATTTAATCATTATTAAATAATTATATCATCATCACATTGACTAACCTTTTAGTCAAAAACACCGACTAACCTTTTAGTCATTTAATAAGGCATCAATATGATTATTTTCTCAAATAATCACATTTCTCAATCACATCCTTTAGGTGTGACTTTTAGGGACCAGTTGATCACCGCCATCTGTATGACGATAACGTCAAACTTATCTAGCAAGCCAACCGTTATCGATAAACGTTAATCAACTGATTACAATACAAAGTATACCCTGTGAACCTACAGAGATTTATTTATGTTATTGCACTAACTGTGGAGGACACTGGCTCCAACAGGAAATGGAAACAAATAATGGTATGAGTAAAGGTTTAAGGTTTAATCCACAAAATTTTTCCTTTTAAACTTAGGGTGATAGCAAAGCAACTCATCCTGATAACAAAGGTCTCTCACAAGGGACCGTCGTACCACAAATCATCAAAGTAAGGTACACCTAAATTCGACAAATCGACTACGATCCAATTCTTCCATCCTTTCGTATAACACGGATTGCCAATTGCGGAATTACAACTCAAGTATAGTAACACTATCTTAACCCCAAAATTTGACACAAACTCAAAGGTTTCAAAACCGAAAGACTAACAAGGAATTCTTCATACAAATCTCTTTTCAACTCCTATGGCCCACAAGGTAGAACACCAAACAAAACGCCATCATCAACATTCTAAGGCATCACCGTCATAGCTCATCTAATCAAACTTCACTCATGTTCATAATCCTTAAGTAACATGGTTTAATTTATCATGACGCCTTACTACCTCAAACAAGTCTCCGATACCATGATATAAGATCATATATTTAAATCCAATAACTATAGCCAAATGGTTTTCCACCAAGCCTATACCCACAAACACACAATAAGAAACCACAAGAAGTCATTTAACCTCAAAAGTATTTCGCACCTCAAGATATCATTCAAAGCTTCTCATTTACACCAATTAGACCTATCATAAGCATGGTCTTCAAAACAATACTAAACTTCTAAGTCCAAAAGATTAAATTACTAATGAGTTAAGAAGTATTAGCCAACTCATTTAACCTTACACCATCGAATATCATGAACTATTTACACACAAGTTATGGCAAGCATTTATAGACTAAAATCATCAAACATATCTTACTACACTTTCCTCAAGGATACAAACTCTCACACCATGGGGTGAACTTAGATTTACACCATTTTCCTCACATCCCAAATTCATTGTAACCAACACTAACATCCAACACAGTCCAAAATTCTTCGGCCAAGGTTAGTATACTACAAACAAATGGGTATGGCATCCGCAAAAGGTCACATGCGGAAGGTAAGGATACCAATGGTAAGGTGGAGGAAACCTACAAGAGTAATTTCCAAGAGGCAAAGAAGTTGGGATATAAAGAAGTACCTAGATAGAAGGAAGGGGAAAAGATACACTATAGGCAAGAGAGATCATCGATGATGAATAAATATAATTCAAATAGGCTCGTCAATCTTCAATCTTCGGCAAATGTTACTTCTTCTTGCCAACACATGTTGGAGCCAGTGTCCTCCACAGTTAGTGCAATAACATAAATAAATCTCTGTAGGTTCACAGGGTATACTTTGTATAATAATCAGTTGATTAACGTTTATCAATAACGGTTGGCTTGCTAGATAAGTTTGACGTTATTGTCATACAGATGGCGCTGATCAACTGGTCCCTAAAAGTCACACCTAAAGGATGTGTTTGAGAGATGTGATTGTTTGAGAAAATAATCATATTGATACCCTATTATATGACTAAAAGGTTAGTCGGTGTTTTTTGACTAAAAGGTTAGTCAATGTGATGATGACAGATTATTTAATAATGATTAAATAAAGTTAGCTGAGACGAATTAACTGTAATTCGTATATTGAATATAAAATGTTATATTTAATTGTTGTATATAATGTAAGCTAATTAAACATAAACCGTTATAATTAATTGGCAAATTATAAATATACGTATATTTATAATTAATGATGTATTATAATGTCGGTCCATGTAAAATGACGATTATAATATATTACATTATATTGGAAGCTAACATGACCGAAACAAAGTGTCCAGATACACTCGGGTTTTTTCCGGTCAATGGGTAGTTATTTGAGGAGACTAAATCTCCCCATATAATAGACCAAGGAGCCGTGAGACATGAGATGGGATTTTGAGAAAATTCTAAAAACCTAATTCACTCACTACTGCCTCCATCATTCACAGATCAGAAAAAGACAAAAGTTAACAGTAACTTTTGACAAAACACAAAAACCTTGTTCTCAACAGTGAGATCGTGTAAGAGGTTTACTTTCTAGCAAAAGAAAAGGGTATTTCTCGGAGCATCTTGGGTGCAACGATTAGGAGGATATCTACTTTGATATCTCTGTTCTTTACGCCAATTGCTAGGACCGGAGGTTGATTTCTAAATCTATACTCTTATTCTTGTTTTCGTTTATGACTAGTATAATCAAGTTATTACTATTTCGTTATAATCCTATAATAATTGTATTGTGGTAATACCGATTTCCCACAAGTGGTATCAGAGCATAGGCCACGAAATTGTTTTAATTTGATTTCATAAACCGAAACTGTTTATGCCGCTGTGTGTTTGACTCGATCGAGGACTTTAGTGTCTCGATCGAGCAGTTTTTGTGAGTTTTTGGTCGATCGAGTACTTGTTTTCACTCGATCGAGCAGTTTTCTCAATTGTTTGGTCGATCGAGTACTTGTGTTCGCTCGATCGAGCGGTTTTCTCAAAATTTTTGGTCGATCGAGTGATGTTATACTTGATCGAGGTCCCTGTTTGTCGACTAGGAAGAATTAGTCGATCGAGAGACTTTATTATTTAATTTCTTCTCGATCGAGTACTTTACAGAATCGTATTTCCTTTCGTATTCGTTTTCATTTAGATTTATTTTGTTATTTTAATCTGTTAAAATAACATACAATCGATTTGTAGATGTTTTAATTTAATAAAGATTAGATTAAAATGAAAATGGAAATGAAGTTGAATGAGTTTATCATTAGAAAGGATATTATTTTTCCCTATTTTGTCGATAAGGACCGTTTTGCTGAAGAAAAATTTTTGCCGAAAAATTTATGCTGAAAAAAAAAAATTCCTGTTTTTTTTGCTGTATTCAAAGTTTTTGGGCCTTTAATTGTACATCATTCGGATTGTGTATAATTAATGTGAATCGGTTCACATATGCTTAATATCTTACATTTTAAAGCAGTTTGAAATGTTTAGGATAGTTCATTTTATCAGTAAAATGAATCGAGATTGTAATTGATGTGGGTAATTACAGAATCACCACATAATTATAATCGATGTTAAAGGGTGGTTTGGATAATAAAACATCGTAATAACTGTATTATGTCTTGTATGTTTTATTTTAGTTGGTGCTTTTATATTGTTTTTGGATTGTTTGAATGAATTTTTTATCGTATTTTACAATCAGTTGTAACTTAGTGTGGCCTTAGTAGATTGTGTTACCGTAATGATGGTAACATAGTCTTGGATGTAATTTGAGATCTTGAATCTCCATTTTTTTAGTTTTGGGTTTTGAAATTAGAATGTAATAAATAGGATCAATGTAATTTTATTTATTGTAATTTCAAAGAAGACTAAAGATGGACATTGGAGCTCACTCCCGCTACATGGACCAAGAAGGGTGATCAAGTCAAGCTTCGAGGGTCCAAGCAGTTGGATTCCAAGTTGTATTTCATTCTTTTTGGTAGGATATGCCACACTAGGACATGTTTTTCCTTTACGTTTTTCATTCTCGTTTACTTTCCATCACATGATGGATATATATTGCATCATATTCCGCCTAAACCAAACCATCTAAACCTAAAATGCATGAAAATGATTCATATAGATTGAATAATTTTAATCATGGACATACAGATGTCACTCGCTTTTAGGGCCATCACCTTCGTTAAATCATTCTCGAGTTGCTAGACATTCGTTCACTTAAAATGAATTTCAGTTAAGATGATGGGACCTTCCCCTATAAATAAAATTGAGACTAGTCTTTATAGGGAAAACTACTATGAGCCCCTTCTTCGTCGGAAGTCATAATATGACCCCTTCTACGTTGGGTAAGTAGTGAGTGTTGACCTATTTTATCTCAACATTATAGTACGAGTAATATCTCGTGATTATGATGGACTATAGATAGAATTTACAGAAATTTATCGACCAGGAATTCTAAAAGTAGAATTAGCCAAGAGGTTGGCTTATCAATTTACAGAAATTGAGTCTTGGGATCATTTATATAATTCTTGAGGAAGGTCAATTGTATAAATGCACGAGTCATCGAATTAAACAGTTTTTCATTAGACTCAAATTTAAAACGATGAAACTTATCATATTTATTTTCTTTTTCCACAGTCATATATTCAGATATAACTGCTAATAACAAATGGCTGGCCATACTGATGACCCAATGCCAAGTGCCACGCTCGGACGTGAGTCCTGGCTTAAGATGTTCATGGACACTATGAATCAATCAACGCGACTGAAGAATAACGGGTCCAACTTTGCGGACTGGGAGGCGGCATTACGGAATGCTGCCATTGCTGACGGTAAGCTCAAGTACTTGACTAAGCCACTACCGCCAAACCCAGGCCCCAATGCAGAAGCAAATGAATCACTTGCTTATATTGATTTCGTAATGGAGGCGGGTGCGATAAAGAACGTACTCATCTTTTCAATGGAATCAAATTTGCAAAGCGATTCATTGCCCAAGGTGCAACAAGATTTTCCCCACGCTCTCTAACGAGTTCTCAAAAGCTCCGAGGATCGTTAGCTATGAGCATACCTGTCGCTTCTTTGAAGCGAAACTCCAGAAGGGCCAAGCAGTTAGCCCACACATTCTTGACATGATTGAGAATGTCGAGAAACTGGAGGCACTTGGTTGCAAAATCGATGAGAATATCGTCATAGACCGCGTTCTTCATTCACTTCATGATGGTTTTGCCCTTTTCAGGGCAAATTACTATATGAATGATATGAAGAAGAGTCTTCATCAGCTCCACTCACTCCTTGTACAGATAGAGAGTGATCTGAAATTGAGTGGGAGTCTGAAACAGGACGTTCTCATGATAGCAAACAAGGGCAAAGGTATGGGCAAGGCTAAGGCTAACCTAGCTGTAGGGAAGCCGAAATTCAAAAAGCCAGGGCAAGGCAAGAGTGGGCCTGGTGAGACTAGCGGTAGCTCACAAGGCAAGACAAAGAGCGATGAAGGTAACGTGGAGTGCCACCACTGCCACAAGTTTGGGCATTGGAGGAGGAACTGCCTCGTTTACCGTGAGGACATAAAAGCGACCGCGTCTCTCCTGTTGGTATGTCTTCTTCGTTTATATTCAAATATGATTGAGATCAGACCAGGCATTTCGGACTTTGGTTACTAGTACTGTTGGTGGTTCCTCATCTGTGCAATCATTGCAGGGTCCCTAAAAACATCACAACTCTCGCAAGGGTGTGTGGACCTGCTCTTGGGAATGGAGCAAGAGTAGGCCTTCCGTTCAGTGGGAACATATGTACTATCCAACTCGCCCTCGTGGATTTGAGTTATTCTGATAATTGTTACTATGTACCGCAGTTTATCTAAAACATTATTTCAGTTTTTCGTACTCTTGATAAGACGTCTTTTCGTTTGTATAAAGGATAATAGCTGTATTTTCTCTTTAAACGAAATATTTATGGTAAAGCATTCCATGACTGGTATTTTATGTTTTATATCACCACGATATATTGCATGTGAGTATTAAAAAGCAAAGGGTGGTGACAAAGATCAAACCTATTTATGGCATTGCCATATGGGACACATAAATGAAAAACGCGTGAATAAGCTCATTGACAATGGGACTATCTCCCCATTTGACTATGAATCTTTTGGCACGTGTGAATCATGTCTCATAAGCAAAATGACTCGAATTTCCTTCAAAGGTGTTGGAATGCGCGCTGCTGACCTATTAGGAATCATACATACTGATGTGTGTGGACCTATGTCAATCAACGCTAGAGATGGCTATAGATATTTTATCACTTTCACGGACGATTTGAGTAGATATGGTTATGTCTACTTAATGAAGCATAAAAGTGAGTCCTTTGACAAGTTCAAGGAATTCCAGAATAAGGTTGAAAACCAGCTGGATAGAAAGATTAAAGCACTACTTTCAGATCGTGGTGGCGAATATCTTTCGAATGAGTTTGATCAACACCTTAAAGACTGTGGTGTAGTACTACAGTTAACTCCACCTGGAACACCACAATTGAATGGTGTGTCCGAACGGAGAAATCGAACATTGCTTGATATGGTTCGATCCATGATGAGTCACACGGTTGTACCTGATTCATTGTGGGGTTATGCTCTTTTGTCAGACTGCTTTAAATACTTAACCGCAGGTCGTCTCAAGCTGTAGACAAGACCTGCATATGATTATGAAAGAGAACGGTCCCTAACTTGTCCTTTATTCGTGTTTGGGACTGCGAGGCTTATGTCAAGTGGAGACCTGACGATAAGCTCGGCCCACGATCGGTCAAGACATACTTTATTGGTTATCCAAAAGAGATGTTTGGTCATTACTTTTACTCGCCTACCGAACATCGAGTTTTTGTTGCGGCTAGTGCGACGTTCTTAGAGAAAGAATTTCTCGAGAATAGGACAAGTAATGGAACCTTTGATCTGTCGGAGATTCAAGAACCAACAACCGAGCAACAATTGGAGGAAACTGTTCCTTCATCATCGGCTGCGGTAAATATTCCTGAGGAACCCAGGAGGTCAGGTAGAGTCTCCATTCCTCCAGACAGATACATTGGTATGGTCGAGGAGAATGGGAGAGATGACGTTTTACTCCTAGAGAGTAACGAACCCGCTACCTATAAAGGTTCCATGACCTGTTCCGACTCTAAGCTATGGCTTGAAGCCATGCAATCCGAGATGGACTCTATGTATGAGAATGACGTATGGGATCTGGTTGACTAACCTGATAAGGTTCGGCCTATTCAGTGCAAATGGCTTTATAAAATAAAGCATTCTGTAGAAGGACAACCAGATACATACAAGGCACGACTAGTGGCAAAGGGTTTCACTCAAGTGCAAGGATTGCACTATTACTGAAATTTTTTGCAACCCGTAAGTCCATGCTGCGTTCCATTCGGAATAATCTTAGCGTGCCCGCTTTTCATGACTATGAAATCTGGCAAATGGATGTGAAAACCGCCTTCTTAAATGGTTATTAGGAGGAGGAGTTGTACATGGTACAACACGAAGGTTTCATTGATCCTAAAAATCCTAAGAAGGTATGCAAGCTTAAGCGTTCCATTTATGGACTTAAGCAAGCTTCTCGGAGTTGGAATCATCGTTTCGACCAGGTGATACAAGAGAATGGATTTACTCGATCGGTCGAGGAACCATGCTTATATATCAAGTCGAGTGGGAGCAAGATTGTCTTCCTAATATTGTATGTCGATGACATACTCTTGATTGGAAATGACATACCTCTCTTAATTTCGGTAAAAGTTTGGTTAAAGAACCATTTCCAGATGAAAGATCTGGGCAAGGCACAAAGAATTTTGGGGATCCGTATCTACGGAGATAGATCACGACGGATGTTATCCCTCAGTCAAGAGTCTTATATAGATAAGATTCTTGAGAGGTTTAGCATGACCAACTCCAAGAAGGGGAACCTTCCAATGATTTCGTGTGTGCAGTTGAGCAAATTCGGCACCAAGAACAATCGGAAGAGTCCGAGCGCATGAGTCGGGGTTCCTATGCATCAGCTATAGGATCGATCATGTATGCCATTATATGTCACCCTTCTAGGATGTGTCCCTATGCATTGAGTATGACCAGTCGTTACCAAGGCAATCCAGGTGAACACACTGATAGCTGTTAAGAAATTCTTAAGTACCTCGGAGGACCTAAGATTGCTATTGACTTATGGAGTGAAGCTGAGGCTATGTCAACCGTGACGCCGATGCTAGCTTCCAAACGGATCGCGATGACTCGAAATCTCAGTCTGGATTCGTGTTTACTCTTAATGGCGCTGCGGTCAGCTGGAAAAGCTCCAAACAAAATGTTATAGCAGATTCTACGACTGAGTCCGAGTACTATGCTGCTTCAGAGGCTGCTAAGGAAGCTATATGGATGCGTCAGTTCTTACAGGGACTAACCGTAGTTCCTCGTTCGGATGACCCGATCACCATCTATTGTGATAATAGTGGTGCCATCTTCCACGCTAAGGAGCCTAAGTCCAGCAACAAGTCTAGGCATGTACAACGGAAAGCTCACATGATCCGAGATTACGTGGAGCAAAGGGAGATAGTGATAGACAAGATTGCTACGGATGATAACGTCGCAGATACTCTCACTAAACCATTGAGATATGATAAGCATGAAGGGCACGTTATTTCCATGGGAATCAAACGTGTTCCTGAGTTGTATTAGTAGTTTTATTTGGATTAGACACCTGTATCTTTTTCATAAAACTATCTATGAAATCATCGTTTTGTTTTATATTTTGTTTTTCATGTGGGTTGTACTGACAACATTGAACACCACAAAGTGAACTGAATTACATTATATTTTTTTTGGTCCGTAATCGCCTACATGAGCTGATAACTCTGGCAATTATTCTGTGAAGTCGATTGATGGTGGGTTCAACGAGCCATAAGTCAAACAGTTGACTGATCGATCACAGATGCGGGTTATAATGATACTGCGCAGGACATTTTGTGACGACGTTATGGAGTCCTAAATGTTTCAGAACATTAGGTGCCAGGTCGTGGATAGGACATCCATAGTGTTCCTAGAGTCGATTCTTTTGACTATCGATTGTCTCTTGAGATAAAGGCAGTTTTTGGGTGACTTTGGTTTCTTTCTCATGGTCGACGGTAACAGGAGGCTAAGTAGATTTTCACTGGGTCATTCCATACTGCGCTTGTATCTGCAAGTTTCGAGTTGAAGAAAATATCCCACCTTTATCAGGATATGATATTTCTCAGGGCTACTCGAGGAGCTGTAACTGAAATGCATGGCCATGCTCGAATGAAGATTCGTTTATCAGTTAAGTTACTCTCTAGTCGGGGAAACCACTCTTTATACAGATCACTTGTAAAATACGACCTTTGTGAATACGGACTTTGCAAATTGTTTTACATTGAGTGGGAGAAATTTAATATGGATATGAGAATCGGTTATCGCACATACACTTGTACGGACAAGTGGGAGATTGTTGGAGCAAGTGTCCTCCACAGTTAGTGCAATAACATAAATAAATCTCTATAGGTTCACAAGGTATACTTTGTATTATAATCAGTTGATTAACGTTTATCAATAACGGTTGGCTTGCTAGAAAAGTTTGACGTTATTGTCATACAGATGGCGGTGATCAACTGGTCCCTAAAAGTCACACCTAAAGGATGTGATTGAGAGATGTGATTATTTGAGAAAATAATCATATTGATGCCTTATTAAATGACTAAAAGGTTAGTCGGTGTTTTTGACTAAAAGGTTAGTCAATGTGATGATGATATAATTATTTAATAACGATTAAATAATGTTAGCTAAGACGAATTAACTGTAATTCGTAATTAAATATAAAATGTTATATTTAATTGTAGTATATAATGTGAGCTTAAACGAATTAAAATGTTAATTCGTAATTAAACATAAACCGTTATATTTAATTAGCAGGATTATAAATATACCGATATTTATAATTGAAGTATATATTATACGATTGTCATAATAATTGTTATGTTAATATATCCACTGCAAAATGTTGTAATGGACCTTATTAATGTATGACAACATATTAGACAAATATAATATGTATAACATTATATTAAATGGAAGCGAATTTCACCGAAATAAAGTCCAGATTCACTCTGGAATTTTCGGTCAATGGGTAGTTATTTTGAGGAGAAAAATCTCCTAATAAGACCTACTATGTGCCGTGAAACAAAAGGGAAGAGAGAAAAAATTCTAACCCTAATTTCATTTCTCACAAGTGCCTCCATCATTCACACAACACAAAAAAAGGTTAACAGAAACTTTTGAAAAAGATTTCTAGCAAATACAAGGGCATTTCTCGATCAATCTTGGGGGAGACGATTAGGAGGATATCTGCTTTGATATCTGTTCTTAGGCCGAATTTACGAGGACTAAAGGTTATTCCTAATCCCTTTGTTTATTATGCAATTTCGTTTATGACCAGTTAATCATATAAATCGTAATTTCATTATAATCCTGTAAGATTAAAGGGATGTATACGGATATATTCCCACAACATGCACTAGCACCGTGTACATGCAAGTATGATTAAAAGGCATCCACGGGATAAAATATTCCCTGAACGCATACACGATGACATTTCGTATATGTAGACTAATTTCCTCCCGGTAGCACGACGATATAAATATCCGGTCCTAGTCTAAATCTGGCCAGACTCTCGGAATAAACCATTTTCCGATTCGACATGCGATGACATTTCGCATCCAAGACTCGGTCAATCATAGACGCCGAGTACCCCAAATTCGGTCGACCTTCACGAAAGAGGCGGAAAAGAGCACAAGCCTCATAACAAGCGGTACGCTACATGCAATGACACCACCTCGCAAGTATACAACATTTGACGGCCGGGTCGATCAACGCAAAGCGTTCGCCTCCCAACAACGTCGTCATATGCCCACTAACACATGCAATTAAGCAGTAAGGATACACTCTCCGTTCCGACATTCCAGCCTTACGAACGTGGAGGTAGCCAAGGGAATGAGAGTACAAAGCACATAGGAAATTAGTGCTCAACCGTAACATTTGTAAAAACCGACTCATGTGGGACATACCAAAAACCGTCACAAAACATGAGAATAGGGAATTATATAAATTTAACTATGATAAAAAAGAATCAATACATGATACATAAGCATTAGAACAAGTTTAGGAAGTATAATGAATAAGAAATATAGATCCCCTCTCCCAAACAACATGTTTGGAAACTAACTAAAACAAGGGTCCACTTCAAACTGTCATAACTAGAGTTCTAGACATTCAAATGCAGAAATTCCAAGTGGAGGTGATATCGTATCTTCTTACGGTTCCAACGGTAGGTCACAAGCCCAAAACAAGCAAGTAACGAAGGAGATACGATCATTTTACAAAAAGGGGTCAGTGCAGGAAAACTGCAGTCGACTTTGGGAAAAACTGGCAGCGAGAAACGCCGACAGCGCCGGACGACGCTGCCAGCGTCCCACGACGCTGCCAGCGTCCTTCGCTGACTCAGGCACGATAAAACTCCAACATGTTATTAACAAACAAAAATCCTCATTTATCATCACAACCCATAAATTCTCATACCAATTATCAACTAACAACAACCATCATCAACAACACAATTCCTATGATTACTAACTTATTCTAAATACAATTTCTAACATAGAAAACACATAAAAACACGTAAATGATATCGAGTAACCCTTCACTGTTACCTTTATGCGTCTTTAAACGATTTCTAAGGCTTCCTCCACTAGATAGTAATCTTTGTCGGGGTCTAGAAAGTCTCCACCTAAACAAAGACGACAAAAGATGAATATAATTCACCTTTGAGAAAGACGGATAAATTGAAAAGCGAGAAAGACGGTAACTTTATTACCAATACAGATAGAGGAAGATGAGAGGGAAGGAATAAGACGAACCTTAGTGAATTTGAGCGAGAAATGAATGAGTAGTGACGATTCTAAGATGGATCAAATATGGAGGCTAGGAATTTGGGGTTTACTTAGTGAAGAAGAAGAAGAAGATTGAATGAGGGTGTTAGGGTTGTGAGGGAGTATATGAAGGAGTAAGTGGAAAACATGAGAAAAAGCCCAAAAACGTCTTAAGACGTAACTTACTCGAAATATCGCGTAAAGTCCAAATACGAACTCGAAAATTCTAAATTAGACACGGAAAATTTAATTCTAAACTAAAACTAAATTTCGCTGAAAAGTATCCGTATAATATTTTTAAATTACAAATAGGGTACATTTGCGGGTGTTACAATCACCCCACCTTTTAAAAAGTTTCGTCCTCGAAACTTGAGAGTAGAAAACAGAAGTATCAGGGAAAAGAATCGGTTTTCAAAATTAATACGAAAACTCTTATAAGGGAAACATTTATGAATCGAGGTTCATTTCGAAAATGTTTTAAGGAAATTGTTCGTAAGTGCGAAACTTTATATACGGATCGCAGGAGTGCCCGTTGCGAACGAGTACTCTAGTTATCCAAATCAAAGCAATGTCGAAATAGTGAAATCGAAATTCAAAACAACCTTAGTAAGTGTAGGACTAATTATCAGACGTCTCCAATAACAAGTGCAAACATCCAACCAAACGCAAAATCCAAATATAAAAGCGAAAGAAATCTATTTTCTCCAAAAAGGAGGTACAAAAACCAACTTTAGACTTCTTTGAAACGTTAAATTAGAAATATAATATGGAAATTTGAAGGTTTTATCAAAGATAAAATCAAATAACAGGACATTACACGTACATAGAGCGACTCGCACAATTCATACACAATTCAGGGTAACAAAATATATACAAAACACGCAAAAACGAAACAAATCGAACTCTTTGGGATAGGAAGATCAAGATAAAGTCGGCAGGAAGATCTACAAGAATTCGACATCACTAACTCTACTAATAAACCAAATCCTCAAGAGAATGCAATCTACCCAATTTGCAACTCATCATTTTCAATCATCAGAAATCCTACAAAAATATTCCATAATCACGAGATTTCAAGCCAATAACCTAATTATTCAGATCCATTTAGTATCCACTAAAGTCCATCTGCACGGTAGACTCCACAACTAACAATCCACATGAAAGATTTATTACGCACTCTAATCTTCTTAGTTTCATCAAACTCTTACTAGAAACCACCAACAAAATATTTATCTAGGGAAACATGATCGCTAACAACCACAAGGTAAAGAGACTTACCATGAAATCCTTTAATCCGATTTACTTCAAACTCATTATCCTTAATTTACAATGAACTTTCTCATCCTCGAAAGTCAAAACACAATCCACGCAACAAAACATAATTATCTAAGATCCAACTAGCCTCATCCCATATCTCACGACAAGGAAAAATCCACAATCCATTATCGATTATAATAATTCTTTAATACGCCATAACATCCTTAATTCGATCATTACTACGCTCGAAGCCTCAAATATAGATAGTCACATTAGCAAACTGTGGTGGTTACTAATCCTCAAGATGAATGGGTTCACCATTCTATCTCTATATTCCATAACAACTGAGCACTCACTATCCAAATCTTGCAACAAACATTTCTCAATCTCAAACAATGATTCCTTAAGAATAAAAGAGAATTACTAATTCAAAACCACAAATGATCAATCACTTGGCAATCAGACAACCATTCGAATCATCTAATTCATCTAAAACTCAAAATGAATCGATTTTCATTTATGACAATACTCCTCAAATTTTGGGTACCGGCTCAATTTCCCTAAAGCAAAGTCTCTTTTAGAATCCACCAATTAGAGACATCTAATTCCCAAATGACATACCAAGCAACCGTTATAGTACCCAACAACAACGAACTATTATCATGATTAACTAAATTCTCAAAATAACACTAGAGTACCAAGCTCCAAATCCAAAACTACTAGGAGAAGATACATTATCACTATTAGGATTCATCCTACAGCTTAAGTCCTATTTTCCATGATCAAATACAACCTGAAATTTGCTCAATCCAAAAACACATATTCTAACCTAAGAATTCCAAAATACATTACACTTATTCTCTGAGCCTTACAAATGGAATACCCAATCCATTAGAGAAAAGATGCAGGAGCAACGAGATAGGAAACGATAAGGAATCTCAAGGAGACCACGAGAAAAAATAAGACACAAGATTACAAGAGAGGAGCGCTGAAAATAACGAGGTCAAGAAAGAGACAAAGCAGATAGTAGAGGTATGAATATATCCGAGTAAGAAATAAGATACGAGCATGCGATTTCTTAAAGATCAATCTTGACAAAAACATTCAAGAATGGAATGAAAAGGAATGATGGCACGAGTAAAGGTTTAAGGTTTAATCCACAAAATTTCTCCTTTCAGACTTAGGGTGATAGTAAAGCAACTCATCCCAATAACAAAGGTCTCTTACAAGGGACCCTCGTACCACAAATTATCAAAGTAAGGTACACCTAGATTTAACAAATTGATTACAACCCAATTCATCCACTCTTTCATATAGCACGGAATCCCAATTGCGGAATTGGAACTCAAGTATAGTAACATTCTCTAAATTCCAAAATCTGACACACTCTCAAAGGTTTCAAAACCGAAGAACTAACAAGGAATTCTTCATACTAATCTCTTTTCAACTCCTACGGCCCACAAGGTAGAACACCAAACAAAACGTCATTATCAACATCATAAGGCATCACCGACATAACCAATCTAATCAGATTCCACTCATTTCCAAAATCCTTAAGTAACATGGTTTAATCTATCACGACGACTTACAACCTCAACCAAGTCTCCGATACCAGGATATAAGATCTTATTTTTAAATCCAAGAATTATAGCCAAGCACTTTTCCACCAAGCGTATACTCTAACACATACACTAGAATCCACAAAAAGTCACTTAGTCTCAAAAGCATTTTACCACTCAAGGCATCATTCAAACTCCTAAATTCAAAACATTAAATCGCTAATGGGTTAAGAAGTCTTAGCCAACTCATTCAACTTTACACCATCAAATATCATGAACTATCCACACATTAGTCATGGCAAGCATCAAGCATTAAAATCATCAAACTTATCTTACCACCTTTCCTCAGAGGTACAACCAATCATCAATATGGGGTGAACTTAGATCTACACCATTTACCTAAAATCCCAAATTCATTCTAACCAACACTAACATCCCACAAAGTTCAAAATTTTTCCGCCAAGTATAATATACTACAAACAAATGGGTAAGGCATCCACAAAATGTTTCATGAGTAAGGTAAGGATACCGGTTGATAAGGAGAAGGGAATTAACAAGAGTAATCTTCAAGGGGAGAAGACGTTAGATGATAAAGAAACACTTAGATAGAAGGAAGAGAGCATGATACATTAAGGACGAGAGAAATTTATAGATGAGGAAGAAATACACTTCAATTAGGCTTATCATTCTTCACTCTTCGGTAGAAGATACATCTTCTAGGTAACACATGATCCACCTCAAGATGGTAGATATAAACAAACATAACATCACTCAACACAATCAACAAACAAGTTAGAACCTAACAAACATCAAGTACACCAAAGACTACCACCTTAGGGCCTTAAGTCTACCCATCTCTCATTTATTATTTCAAGGTCAAGTAATTTAAGTTTAGGGTTCTCGTGTGTCCGTCAGGAGCGTTAAAGCTCTGATACCAAATGTGACAACCCTCGCGAATGCGGAAATAAAACATAACAAGCATGTGATTTATATAGCGGAAATTACGATGTTTTTAAAACTTTTTACATGCAAGGTAGAAATACGAGGAATGTCAAATAAATACAAACTAAAATAGAATATACTACAAAGAGACGAAGTCTCTCAAAATATTATCGAATATCAAAGTTATTAGCAAACTAGCTAAACAACGTCTAGAGGTGATTCATCCAGGCCAACGCCCGCTAGCTCACACCCGAACCCAAAATACCATAAGCAAAAAGCTATCCAAGCAAGCAACCTGTTCATCTATGAAAAACATGAACGCCACAATCAGTGGAGAGTAACTCCGGGTTCTCCCAGCCATATCACATTAAACGTACATAAACGGGAATGCAAAAGTAAGAGCATACATATATAAATATACATGTGAAGTACGAGAAGGATAAATAGGCAATTCAATATATAAAGATAAGAGCATATGAAGTACAAATCCGTAACCATCATATTATAAAAAGACTCAGGAAAGACACTCTTATGCAACCATACAGTCACTAGGGCTTGCATCTCACCGTTAGCGACATAAGTTTGATAAGAGTGAGACTCGACAAACAAACCATGCCAAGTCATCCAACGATCACGAATCATCAATCATATAATCATCCATCCAAACGTGCAAATACATTGACGACCTCTCTCACGGTAAATACGACGCACTAGCACCGTGTACATGCAAGTATGATTAAAAGGCACCCACGGGATAAAATATTCCCTGAACGCATACACGATGACATTTCGTATATGTAGACTAATTTCCTCCCGGTAGCACGACGATATAAATATCCGGTCCTAGTCTAAATCTGGCCAGACTCTCGGAATAAACCATTTTCCGATTCGACATGCGATGACATTTCGCATCCAAGACTCGGTCA
>JAIUZE010023972.1:0-15767 GCA_022085475.1 Heliosperma pusillum | reverse complement strand
TTATTCTATAAAATAAAATTATTAAATTAGACAAACCGGCGATACGAGATCGCAATAAAATTACAACCAAACCGTTATTCCCTTACATTACGGGTAATAACGATTAAAAAAAATAGGCCATACTAGGTACAAAATTTGCATAAATTATTAAATAAATGACATTCAGTCATTCAACCATAAATTAAATAAATTGCTGCAAAATTCATGCCAAAATCGTCCTAGATTCAATTCATGCTCATTGTAGCTCGATTTTTTTCGGGATTTATTGATTTTTAACCATTAAAAATCACTATCAACATTTAAATCGCATTTAAATTCAAAATAATTAACTAAACTATTTTAGAACTCAAAATTAGTCACTACTAATTTTGTTGGTCATTAATTAGATCGATTTGATTTCATTTTCTAAATATTACGGTTTAATCATAACAATTATGAAATAAAACCAAAATAAAATATAAACATCATAAAATTTGAAACCAAAACTTTTTTACATTCTGGAACAGTTCTAGGAACTATAAAAATAAAAAACATTTGCTCAAAAAATTTAAATTAATTTTATGAACAAATAGCTTTGTATTTAATGGTTTTATCAAATAAAAACATTAGATATAGTAAAATAGTGAAACAAATTATGAAATTTCACCAAGAGTATCAACATCAGAATGTAAAACGTAAAAAGAGTTTTCAAGACCAGAAATGGACGTTTCAATTTTATGAACATTATAATCTCATATTATCGACTTTTATCGTATAAAAATCAATGAACATGCAATACATAAGTAACAGTCACGCAATTTTACATAAAATATCTAAGACATGCATGTGAGATCATATTAAAATTTCATGGCCAGAATCAACATGCAACTATTTTTAGTTAACTTTTAACTCATAAAATGCATGTTAACTCGGTTTAAACGCCAAAAATCAACATAAATAGCAAATTAATCCCTAAAATCACGAAAATTTGCCACAAAAATGTTGACACACCCTCACGGGTCCGTGGGTATACATGCACAAAAAATTGTCAGAATCGTATTTTAACTCAAAATCTTTGATGTATTAGTTATCTTATAACTTTAATAAAAATGTCCAAAATGAACATGCATGCTACAAGCTAGCTCTGATACCACATGAAAGTCCATAGAACTTAATTATACTCCTCTAATTAGTTGCTAAATTACTTGTTAATTTAGTATTTAATGATCTATGTAACATGCATGCAAATATAAAGACATTTATATAAAAGAAGAAATTTCCTCACATTGATATGGAAATAATATGGGCACAACAAGAACTCCTTCTTTTTGTTCTTGAGCTAATAATATGGATGAACAAGAAATCTCCAAACTAGAAGACCTCCTTCAAGTTGCACCAAGATGACACCAAATAATCTACCCTTATTATTAACTAGATAATAAGATAGATGATATACTACTAATATTAGACTATATTACTACACTGCCCAAGCTAATCATGTGTCGACGTGCCTTGATCGTCTTTCTACTCTTGAGTACTGTACCCGGCTCGGTTACATTGATCCCAACATAATTCGCCAACCCAACTTGCCTTGATCTTCTTATCTTACTTTGTTTGTCTTGAACTACCTAACCATTCGGTCCATTTTGGCTTTATACTCTATCCTATTCGGCCCATTTGGCACTAACAATATTTATTGTGGTTTGTAGTTTTTATTGACATTTGATATTTGATTTTGCTTGATATATATCGTTTAGTATTGGGTATTTTGCATATCTATTTCTTGCCTTGGAGTATGTTATTCTAGTCATTTTATATCCTTGTTCTTGTCTTTTCAATGATGCCAAGAGGGGGAAGAAATGATATGATTTGAGTCTTTGCTTAAGCTTGCTCCTTGTCAAGACTCATTATCTCTTAAAGTCTTTCAAGTTATAACTTTGGCTAAGTTGTTGTGTTCTTGCGATCAAAGGTTGCTATAACTTTGGAGTGTTTTGTTGAGGGGGAACCATAGTTAGTCACAATGTTAAGAGAAAACATAAGAGACTTGTCATCATCAAAAAGGGGGAATTTGTTGGACCTATTTTAAAGTTTTGATAATGACATGTGCTTACTTGATAATGTGCTTTCCTTGAATATATCATATGCATGTAATTGTGTGCTTTAGTCTTATTATAGCTAACAACAATTACGAGAAGAAAGATCAAAGTTATAACAACTTCAGGAATAACTTTGGAAGTGTACATGGAAGTTATAGCTACCCAGTCATAACTTTAAAGAAAAACACTTCAATCAAGATCTACCTCAAACAACACAAGACTCGAGATGGAGGGTCTTTGTGATCAAGAAGAAGAGATGATTCGAATACTGAAGATCTTTGTGAAGATTAGATAGTATAGGTCGTCATTCGGTAACTATTCCATTCGAGTGATTTTAAGTTCAAAGTTATAGCTTTAGCCTATAACTTTGGATGATAAATGTTGATGCATGATTTTGGAAATAAAATATTTTAAATGTTTTCAAAAGTGAAAGAATATTTTTACATTTATCGAAAGTTTTAATAGAAAATATATTTATGAGATTCTATTGGTTAGTAATACAACTTATGGGTTGTCATGCTACCTAGGGTTTCTAATATATTCTATCTCAATTTGTTGTTAACCTAATAAGCCCACCTAGGGTTTGAGCCACCTAGGGTTTCGTGTAAACCAAGGGATTGTGCCACCTAGGGTTGCGTGCCTCTTAGGGTTTCGTGTAAACCAAGGGATTGTGCCACCTAGGGTTGCGTGCCTCTTAGGGTTTCGTGTAGCTAGGGTATTTCGGCCTCCATAGGTTGTTTCCCTTGTTTACCTTAATCTAGGATTCTACTATATCTTTACAATAATATTTTGAGATATTAAAGATAAATATATTTCTAAAAGATAAACCAAATAATATTTTGAGATAAAGATATTTCTAAAAGATAAAGTAAATATTATTTTATGATATTAAAGATAAATATCTTTCTTAAATATTAAGCTAGGGTTTTAGATCTACTATGCTTCTCTTACTATAAATACTCCTTCACATCTAAATCTTGAAATACACGAAATACACACAGATCACACGACACATACATACTTGTGATTATTTTCCAAAATCGTTTTAAAGCAAACCTTTGAGCAAAATATTTATTATTTTTAGTGTTTGTTTTTCAAAAGAGTCGTGCATCAATTATTATCAATCGCTTGCGTGAAATACGTTATTGGATAATAGTGCATCATTATAATCTTACAATTCTTTAACGGGAATCTGTGTGAGTTATATTCTACTTTCTTATTAGCGTAAGATAGTATAGAGTTTTTAGCGATACTCACCTTGAGTTATAATCATAGTGTTGATTACACGAGTGGGTTGATAATTTTTGTAACCCGTAGAAAGGTACTAAGAATTATTAATCGAGAATAGTGGACGTAGGTTTCAACGTGTGAAACTGAACCACTTCAAAAATCCGTGTGCCTCTCTCTACTCTCTTTACTTTTCGTTATTTCGTTACTTGCGCTTACTTTGATTAATTAATTAGTTGATTTTAGTCCATAAGATCAAATAATTAATTACATATCATATAAATCGAAAAAGTGGGGCTAGTTTTTAATACTCAATTCACCCCCCCTTTTTTCGTATTCGATCAATAGACTCTACATAGTGACTATGAGGTATGTGTCGTGCTAGGACAAAGGAAGGATAAGGTTCTCCATGATATCTACTATGCTATCAAAACCTTGGATGCGGCTCAATCAACTATGCCACTACGGAGAAAGAGCTACTTGCCATTGTCTATGCCTTAGACAAATTTCGCTCTTACTTGATCAGTTCCAAAGTCATTGTTCATACCGATCATGCCGCTCTAAAGCATCTCCTAGCCAAAAAAGAAGCTAAGCCAAGGTTAATATGATGGATCTTGTTCTTGCAAGAATTTGATCTTGAGATTAAAGACAAGAAAGGGGCCAAAAATGTTGTTGCCGATCACTTATCCCGCTTGAGGTTCAATGATGGAGGTATGAATATACCTATTGATGATTCCTTTACCGATGATGTTCTAATGATGTTGGAAGCCAATACTCCTTGGTGTGCCGACATTGCCAACTTTCTAGTTGGAAAAGAATTTCCACCTAACCTTTCATATCAACAAAGGAAGAAGTTCTTACAAGATGCCAAATTCTTCATATGGGACGATTCATATTTATTCAAACATTGCTCCGATGGGCTTTTTCAAAGATGTATCCCACATTGGGGTGTGAAGGGGGTGCTAGAAGGATGCAATTCTTCTCCTTATGGTACTTCACCATATAGGTTGGTCTATGAAAAGGCATGTCATCTCCCCATTGAGATGGATTATAAAGCTTATTGGGCGGTCAAGGAGCTCAACATGGATGCCAAGTTGAGTGGAGAGAAGTGGTTGTTACAATTAAATGAACTTGATGAGTTCCGCTTACAAGCTTATGAAAGCTCTCGTCTTTACAAGGAGAAGAAAAAGAGATGGCATGATAAGAAAATTTTGAAGAAGAAATTTCAAATCGGTGATAAGGTGTTGCTTTTCAATTCTCGCGTCAAGCTATTTTCGGGAAAGTTACGATAGCGGTGGTCCGGTCCATATGACATCACAAATGTCAACAAGTTTGGTTCCGTTGAATTGATAACCACCAATGGCAAAAAATTTAAAGTCAATGGCTATCGTTTAAAGGTCTTCCATGAGAATGCGATCGTTGGGACAATAGAGGGAGTTACCATAGAAGCTTGAACTGACTCAAGTTTCATATGTCGTGCGAGACGTTAAACCAGCGCTTCTTGGGAGGCAACCCAAGCTTCTATTTGCTTTCATTTTATTTTTTATTTTTTTATTTTTTTTAATTTTCCGCAGTTTTTTGTTTTTTTTAGAATTAGCGATGAATAACTAGTCTTGACGGTGTTTATTTTTGGTGATTTTTTAGGTGAAAATGAAAAAAAGAGGATTCAATGAGGAAATTCACTCATCCCCAAGCTGCAGCAGGAGCTGAGGGAGAGGGCAGTGCATTGATCAACATTGGGGACAGAGGGCAAGCCAAGGGGAGCCAAGTGATAACCACTGATAGCCAGAGGGAGATCTGTGTTGATACTCAGGGGTCAGTCATGGGGCAGGGCATGGGTAGCCAAGAAGAAGTCATCAAGCAGGGCATTGCTAGCCAAGACAAGACTAGAAAGGAGAGCAATGATAGTCAAGACACGAGCCAGGACACGACTGGAGTTAACCAAAGACAGACCCACCAACACCAAAACAAAACTCTACAAACCCACTCAGCAGGAGCCACTTGGAGGAGGCACAACTCCCAACACACCTTGACCTACCAGTTGCCACCATGGCCAGCTAAAACCTTAACCATCTAAGTCCAAAAAAGTCCTAGGGAACCAGGTCCAGTTCACATCCCAACCACCCCAAAAATCCAAATCAAAACCAGCAGGAAAAGCAGAAAAGCATAAAGCAACTTTGCCATTTTGGGTTAGACATTGAGAGACCATTCCCAAAAGTCTTTTGATTGTCTTAACTAGTCTTAGAAGCCAAGAAGAGGAAGGTCAAGGGAGCATTAATGAGGCTCGTCCACAAGCTCCAAGCCAACACCAAACAACAAACCCAAGCTGAAGCATGTCACTGTCAAATGCATGCACTTTTGTCTGTTTTAATCTTTTTCTGTGTATTCCAGTCTGTATATTGTAGCCAGTACTTTGTTTGCATTCTAGTGATTAATCTTGGCCCTTAGATGAGATTCTAGGGTCTGTATCAGATAGCTTGAGGCCTATATAAGGACCCTTGCTCTTTTGTAAGAAGGCAGATTATGTTAATGAAAAAACCTGAGAATTCTTCTCAATTTCAAATCTTTTCAACTTGCGCATTGCTGTAGTTGAGAGTCAGGCCTGGTGATACCATGTGCTAGGCTGTGAGTATTGATCAAAGTCTGTGGGCAAGTTCAAACCTCCATGTGCTCAGACTGTGGGTTGTTTGCCTTGTTGTTTGACTCAAGAGTATTCACCTGTGCTAGGCTGTGGTGAGTGAGCTTGGTCAGTTCAGTTTGTTGTCTAGTTTCCTATGTTGAGATGTGGGAATTAGCTAACATTCATATCCTTTGTGTCTAGGTTGTTCTGAGAGTCATTCAAAACCAATTCATACAATACCCCTACTATATTACTGCAAATTTGGTTATCAGAGCTATGGTTGTGAGTTCATTATTTCCCTAACTACAACAAAAACACAAAAAATATCCCAATGAGTGAAGAGTGGCTTGCAGGTATTGAAGGGAAGGTGGACCAGTTAGCAGTGGCGCTGGCTACTCTAAACACTGTCATGGAGAACATCCCAAACCTAGTAAGAGGAAGACCACCCCCAAGAGGCAGAGGCAGAGGTCGTGGCCACATGGGAATGGCAAGGGGTCAACCACTACAGGAGGAGGAAGGATCAGACTCAGGAGAAAGCAATATGACTTATGAGTAGGTCCTAGATCACACTGACAATCATCTTAAGGTAGAAATCCATGAATTTTCTGGTAGTTTAAATTCTGATGACCTACTAGAGTGGATTAGGGATGTTGAAAAAGTGTTTGAATACAAAGGCTACACTGATGTTAAATCATTTAAAGTTGTTGTGTTAAGACTGAAAGGATATGCATCCTTATGGTTTGATAATCTGAAACACCAAAGGATTAAGGAAGGGAAAGAACCCCTTAGGTCTTGGTCAAAACTTAAAAAGAAAATGTTGAGTAAGTTTGTCACCAAAGATTACACCCAAGACCTATTTATCAAACTGTCTAAGCTTAAACAAGAAGAAAGGCTTGTTGAGACATACCTAAGGGACTTTGAGCAGTTGACACTCTAGTGTGAGGTCAATGAAAATCCAGAGCAAAGAATTGCCAGATTCTTAGAGGTTCTAGATAGGAGCATTGCTGTTATGGTCAGGATGCAACTCTATGGTCCTATGATGATGTTGTCTACCTAGCACTGAGGGTTGAGAAGATGAGGAAGACCAAACCTACTGTACCTAAACCTGCTGTTTGACCTGTGTACAGACCTTATAGTGGAAATAATAGTGGGGAGACCCCTAAAACAACCACCTAGTCCACCACTGATAAAGGAAAGGGAGTTGTGAACTCCAAGCCTAACCCCACCCCAACTGAGAACAAGATCAGATGTTTCCAGTGTCAGGGCTATGGCCACTTTAGGAAGGACTGCCCTTCTAAGAGGACTATGACACTCATGGAGGTAGAAGAATGGGAAAGGGATGGGCTGGTTGACTATGAGGTTGATGAGAGTTTGGTTTTGGAGGAGATAACAGCTGAGGAGAAACCAGGACAGAACTTAGTTATGGGTCAACCTGATACAGGCCACAACTTAGTCCTTTGGAGGGTCATGCACTCCCAACATACACCATTGGAGGATGACCAGAGATCTTTGATATTCAGGAGTAGATGCACAATCGAGGAGAGGGTCTTCAATTTGATAATTGATGAGGGGGAGTTGTACTAATGTAGCTTCCATCACCCTAGTAAACAAGCTGAGCTTGGTTACTCAAGAACACCCACACCCCTACAAACTGAGGTGGCTTAACAAGGGGGCTGAGGTGAGGGTTGATAGACAATGTTTAGTTCCATTCTCCATTGGAAAAATATATAAGGATGAGGTGCTATGTGATGTGGTCACCATGGATGCTTGCCACCTGCTGTTAGGGAGACCTTGGGAATTTGACATGAACACAACTCGCAAGGAAATGATAACACATACAGTTTCAGGCATGGGGGAAAGAAGATCACCTTGACACCTGTTGGACCAATTTCATAGTTTTGATAATGACATGTGTTTACGTAATAATATGTTTTACTCGATATATCATATGCGTGTAATTGTGTGCTTTAGTCTTATTATAGCTAGCAACAATTATGAGAAGAAAGATCAAAGTTCGGCATAACTTTGATAAAGTCTGTGAGACAAAGTTATAACAACTTCAGGAATAACTTTCAAGACTAACTTTGGAAGTGAACATGAAAGTTATAGCTAACCAGACATAACTTTAAAGAAAATCGCTTCAAGCAAGATCTACATAAAACTACACAAGACTCGAGATGGAGGGTCTTTGTGATCAAGAAGAAGAGATGATCCGTATACTAAAGATCTTTGTGAAGAATAGATAGTATAGGTCGTCATTCGGTAACTATTCCATTCGAGAGATTTTATGTTCAAAAGTTATAGCTTTAGTCTATGACTTTGAATGATAAAATATTGATGCATGATTTTGGAAATAAAATGTTTTGAAATGTTTTCAAAAGTAAACGAGTATTTTTATATTTAACAATGATTTTAATAGAGAATATATTTATGAGATTCTATTGGTTAGTAATACAACTTATGGGTTGTCATGCTACCAAGGGTTTCTAATATATTATATCTCAATTTGTTGTTAACCTAATTAGCCCACCTAGTGTTTGAGCCACCTAGGGTTTCGTGAAACCTAGTGTTTGTGCCACCTAGGGATGCGTGCCTCCTAGGGTTTCGTGAGCTATGGATTTCGGCCTCCTTAGGTTGCTTTCCTTGTTTACCTAATCTAGGATTCTACTATATTCTTACAACAATATTTTGAGATATAAAGATAAATATATTTCTATAAGATAAACCAAATAATATTTTGAGATAAAGATATTTCTAAAAGATAAGCAAATATTATTTTATAATAAGATAAATATCTTTCTTAAATATTATTCTAGGGTTTTAGATCTACTATGATTCTACTACTATGAATACTCATTCACATATTATTTGCAAAATACACGAAATACACAACATATCACACGGCTCATATTTACTTGTGTTGATTTTCCAAAATCGTTTTAAAGCAAACCTTTGAGCAAAATATTTATTATTTTTAGAGTTTGTTTTCAAAAGAGTCGTGCATCAATTATTATCAATCGCTTGAGTGAAATACGTTATTGGATAATTAGTACATCATTATAAGCTTACAATTCTTTAACGGGAATCTGTGTGAGTTATATTGTACTTTCTTATTAGCGTAAGATATTATAGAGTATTTAGCGATACTCATCTTGAGTTATAATCATAGTGTTGATTATACGAGTGGGTTGGTAATTTTTGTAATCCGTGGAAAGGTACTAAAAATTATTAATCGAGAATAGTGGACGTAGATTTCAACGTGTGAAACTGAACCACTTCAAAAATCGTGTGCCTCTCTCTTATCTCTTTACTTTTCGTTATTTCGTTATTCGCGCTTACTTTGATTAATAAATTAGTTGATTTTAATTCATAAGATCAAATAATTAATTACACATTATATAAATTCAAAACGTGGGGCTAGTTTTTAATACTCAATTCACCCCCCCCCCCTCCTCTTTCGTATTCGATCAATAGACTCTACAATTGGTATCAGAACCTCGTGCTCTTGATTGCCTTGCAGCAAGGAGTCTGATCCATTTATCTTTTTATTTTTATTTATTTTCCGCTGCATTTAATTTTATTTTAATGGATTCCAAACATCTTAAGTGTCCCGTATTCGATGGGAAGAACTACAGTTTATGGAAAAATATGATGACCCATTTCATAAAGGGTAACGATTGGGAGTGTTGGCTAACCATTAAGAATGTTCCTAATAAGATCATGCTTGGATCTGCTACTGGCACTTCCATCGAAAAGAAAGAAGATGACTATGTTGAGGCAGATTATAAGAAAGCTGAGAAAAATTCAAAGGCTATCAGTCTGTTGCAAAACGGCATGACCCATACTGAATTTGATCGTTTCTCATCTAGTTCTACTGCCAAGGAAATATGGGATGGTCTTGAGTTAGCTTATGAGGGGACAACTGTTGTCAAAAAGCAACGTATTGCACTACTTATGCGAAAATACGAATTGTTCTCCATGGAACAAAATGAATCGCTTGACAGCATGTCCACTCGCTTCTCTAGTATCATTAATGAATTGAAAAATCTTGGAAAAACTTTTGACTCCGAGGAAATTGCCAGGAAGATCCTTAGAAGTCTATCTAAACGATGGAGACCTAAGGTGAAGGTAATTGAGGAATGTAAAGACCTATCTGACCTATCTTATCAAGAGCTACTTGGAACCCTAATGGCTCACGAGATTACTCTTGATGAAGATGAGGCAAATGATAGTAATAGCAAGAAAGTGGCTTTACAAGCCGAATCTAGTGAAAGACATGATTCGGATCTTGAAGATGAAACAGTGTTATTTTCTAGACGTTTTAAGAAAAAATTCTTTAATAAACCACAAGAGAAAACGTTCAACAATAACACTAACAAACCTTACAAAAAGCCAATTGAGTCAAAAGGGTCTCTTTCAAGTCGTGGTTGCTTCAAATGTGGGGATAATGATCACATGATCAAAGATTGTGCAACGGGAGTATGTGACCAAGCCAAGACACGAGCCATGACACGAGCTCAAGACAAGACACAAACTCAAGACAAGACTCAACATCAAAACAACAACCTACATTCAGACAACACCATGACCAGCTATGACAATGTTCTATTCAGTCCAAGCCACAACCACTTCAAGCCTGCTAAGACAACACCACCACAACCAGAACAAAGCCTAGCCATCCACTTCCCAAGACTAGGCCACAACAAAGCTCAGCCAACAGCCCAACAAACCCAACACAACAAAAACAGCCCCCAGCCAAAAACAGCCTATCACAGCCTTTCTAAACAAGGTCCATGGGGCCCCACACAATCAAACAAGCCTAACCAACCCTCAAACCTATGTCTTGGGAAGGTCCTCTACAACTTTCCCCAGGACTTCCCTCCCCAGAAACAAACACACAAAGAGTTAGCTTAGGGACAACTTCAGACTGTCCAGATTTCAGCCTTTTTGCAGTAGTTAACATGTCACTATCAAACTTTCCTTTTATGATCAAACAAACTCGAGGGCCTTTTAGAAGGACCTTTGGCATCCATCCCACTTCAGTTGAGCTCAAGAATCAAGCTCAGAAGTCCACCCCTCCACCAGTTTCAACCCCAACAAACCAATTAAGGCAGATTGTCCTATTAGAACTACTTTTCTACTTTATTGCTTTATGCTGAACAATGTAGCTGTTATTTCTGTTTCTTTTGCAAACCCATTGTGGCCCTAGGATGTAATGAACGAATAGGATGTAATGTCCTTGCCTATATAAGGCCTTTTCCTTATGAATGAAAGACAGATTTGAAGTAAAATATAAAACTGAAACCTTGTTTCTGTTGCATCTCTTGGCTGTGTGCTTGAGACAACTTCCTTTGCTATGTGCTTGGAAGTGAGCTTGGGTCCTTAGCTGTGTGCTGGGATCAAGGTTCAACCCTCAACCATTGGCTTTGTGCTTTGGTTAAGGTCCTATCCTTGTTCTTTAACAATCAATTCAAACAGAAACAGAGTACTTGCAAGTGTCTTAATCTTAGCTCAATTTGTCATTGTTTAGTTGTCTTTTCTGAATAGTTTCAGTGCAAATTGGTTATCAGAGCTTTGGTTTGTGAGTTCATCTACCTAACTACATTAAAAACACAAAATACAACCATGAGTGAAGAGAGAATCACAGGTATTGAAAACACAGTTCAAGATCTTGTCAGAACTGTAATGGAGGTCTCTAGATCTGTCAATGAACTCCTTGAGGGCCAACAGAACAATGATACAAGGGGAGGCAGAGGTCGAGGAAGAGGAGCACCTTTCCCACAAGGTGGAGTAAGGAGGAGACAACCTGTAGATCAGTTTGAAATGTCAGATTCAGATGGCTCAGATCACAGTCTTCTCAGACACCAAGACAAAGATATCAAGGTAGAGATTCCTGACTTTCTAGGTAGCTTGAACCCTGATGATTTCTTAGATTGGCTAAGGTCTGTAGAAAGAGTCTTTGAGTTTAAAGGATACACTGATAGAAAGGCTTTTAAGGTTGCTATCATGAAACTAAAAGGCTATGCCTCACTTTGGTATGAAAACATGAAAACCTTGAGGGTTAGAGAAGGGAAAGAACCTGTAAAGTCATGGCTCAAACTGAAAAAGAAAATGAGAGCTAAGTTTGTCTCTAGGGACTACACTCAAGACATGTTCATTAAGCTTACTCACCTAAAGCAAGACCAAAGACCTTTAGAGTCCTACCTAAGAGACTTGGAACAACTCACTTTGCAATGTGAGGTTGTTGAGAAATCTGAACAAAAGATAGCAAGGTTCTTAGAGGGGTTGGATGAAAGGATAGCTAGCAAAGTCAGGCTACAAAAATATACTCCTTTGAGGAAGCTGTCAACTTGTCTTTAAGGGTAGAAAAATTGGGAAAAGGAAAGGCCAGTGCTTCTAAGACACCTTCCAGAACCCCCACCTTCAAACCTTTTGTAGGAGTTAAGATAGGAGAACCTGTGGTTCCTGTTAAGACTCCTTTCAACCTTGATAAAGGCAAGGCTGTTGAGGCAGGCCAAAGGAAGACTACCCCTCTCAAAAAGTGCTTTCAATGTCAAGGGTATGGACATTTTGCTAGAGAATGTCCATCTAAAAGGGCTCTGAGTACCCTAGAAGTAATCCATTGGGGAGATGATGAAGTGTTGGTCTGTGATGAAGAGATGGAAGAGCCTGAGGTAGAGGCTAGTGAGGAGTTGATAGAGCCTGATGCAGGGTTAAGTTTGGTAACATGGAGGGTAATGCATACTCAACCACAACCTTTGGAAGAGGACAAAAGACACCAGATCTTTAGGACCAGATGTACCATCAAGGGTAGAGTATGTAACCTCATTATTGATGGGGGAAGCTGCACTAATGTGGCCTCCAAAACACTGATAGACAAGCTAGCTCTACCCACCAAAGACCACCCCCTACCTTACAAACTCAGATGGCTAAACAAAGGGGCTGAAATCAAGGTGGATAAACAATGGGTTATACCTTTCTCAATTGGTAAAGGGTATGTGGATGAGAGTCTTTGTGATGTTCTACCTATGGATGCATGTCTCCTTCTGCTTGGGAGACCATGGGAGTTTGATAGGGATGCCATACACCATGGGAGAGACAACACTTACACCTTCAAGTATGGGAAGAAGAAGATCACCCTAGAACCTTTACCACCTGCTTTAAAGATCAACCCAAACCCCATGAGTGAGGCTTCCAAAGAAGTCATGTTGATAAGTGAATCAGAAATAGCACAAGAGCTAAGTGAGCTACAACCTGTATACATATTGCTAGTCAAGGAGACTGGGATGAGTATCATTGATATCCCTGAAGAGGTCAAATCTATCCTAGAAAGTTATGGTGCTGTCTTCCCTACTGAGCTTCCTAGTGGACTGCCACCACTTAGAGGGATAGAGCACCACATTGACCTAGTGCCTGGAGCTATCTTACCCAACAAGCCAGCCTACAGGAGTGACCCTAAGGCTACACAAGAGCTCCAACTGCAAGTAGGTGAACTACTCAACAAGGGCTATGTCAGAGAGTCCCTCAGTCCTTGTGCTGTACCAGCCTTGCTTGTGCCAAAGAAGGATGGGACTTGGCGTATGTGTATTGATAGTAGGGCCATCAACAACATTACCATCAAGTATAGGTTTCCCATACCTAGACTTAATGATATTCTGGATGAGCTAAGTGGGGCTCAAGTGTTCACTAAGATTGATCTGAGGCAGGGCTATCACCAAGTGAGGATAAGAGCAGGGGATGAATGGAAGACAGCTTTCAAGACTAAACATGGGCTCTATGAATGGCTGGTGATGCCTTTTGGGTTGTCTAATGCCCCTAGCACCTTCATGAGGTTGATGACAGAGGTCCTAAGGCCTTACTTAGGCAAGTGTGTAGTGGTGTACTTTGCTGATATTCTTATTTACAGTTCAACTAAGGGAGAACATTTGCAACATCTGAAGTTGTTGTTTGAGGTCCTAAGAGAAAACAAGTTGTATGGCAAGCTAGAGAAGTGCACCTTCATGCAGCCTGAGGTTTACTTCCTTGGGTTCATCATCTCTAAGAAAGGGGTAGCAGTTGATCCTGAGAAAGTGCAAGCAAGCAAGGAATGGCCCATTCCCCAAACTGTTACTGATGTAAGAAGTTTCCATGGGTTGGCATCTTTCTATAGGAGGTTCATACAAGGGTTTAGTTCAATAATGGCCCCTATTACTGAGTGCATGAAGAAGGGAGAGTTCAAGTGGAATGAGAAGGCTGAAAGGTCCTTCAATTTGATCAAAGAGCTATTGTGTAAGTCTCCAATATTGGTTCTACCAGACTTTAACAAACTCTTTGAGGTAGAGTGTGATGCCAGTGGTCTTGGCATAGGAGCTGTGCTTACTCAAGAAAAGAAACCTGTGGCATACTTTAGTGAGAAGCTAAATGGGGCCAAGCTTAACTATTCAACATATGACAAGGAATTCTATGCCATTGTGAGGGCATTGAATCATTGGGGACACTACTTGAAGCCTAAGCCTTTTGTGCTTCATTCTGATCATGAGGCTCTCAAATACATCAATGGACAACACAAACTCAACCCCAGGCATGCCAAATAGGTAGAGTTCTTGCAATCCTTCTCATTCTCCAGCAAGTACATAGAAGGTAAGAACAATGTTGTAGCTGATGCATTATCTAGAAGGTCTGTAATGTTGACCTTCATGGAGCAAAGGGTGTTGGGGTTTGAATTTATGAAAGAGCTCTATCAAGAGGACCCAGACTTCAAGCATGAATGGGAGGTACACCAAGAAGGGCAAGGCAAGAAAGGGAGCAAGTACACAGCTCAAGAAGGATACTTATTCTATGGAAACAAACTGTGTGTGCCTAAGGGACCTTATAGGGGACTACTGGTCAAAGAGGTTCACTCCAATGGCCTTGCTGGTCACTTTGGGGTACAGAAGACCTATGACATCTTACAAGATCAGTTCTATTGGCCTAAGATGCTCAGTGATGTGCAAGATGCCCTCAAGAGATGCAGATCTTGTCAACTAGCCAAGGCACACTTTCAAGCAGGCCCTTACACACCACTTTCAGTACCCAACAAGCCATGGGAAGACCTCAGTATGGACTTTATTGTAGCCTTACCTAGAACTCAAAGGGGAAAGGATTCAATCATGGTGGTTGTAGATAGATTCAGCAAGATGGCACATTTCATTGCTTGTAAGAAGACTGAGGATGCATTAGGGGTGGCTGAACTATACTTTAGGGAGGTTGTCAAGTTACATGGGGTCCCTAGAAGTATTGTCTCAGATAGAGACACAAAGTTCATGAGCCATTTCTGGAGAACCTTGTGGAAGCTGTTGAAGACCAGGTTATTGTTTAGTACTTCTCACCATCCCCAAACTGATGGGCAGACAGAAGTCACTAATAGAACACTAGGGAAGATCTTAAGGAACATTGTTTCTAAGTCATTAAAAGATTGGGACCTCAAGCTAGCACAAGCTGAATTTGCCTTCAACAGAGCTCCCTCCAGCAGCACAGGTAAAAGTCCTTTTGAAACAGTTTATGGCACTAATCCTCTCATGCCTACAGACCTAGCACCAGTCAAAGGAAACAAGGCAAGCTATGATGCAAAGAAAAGAGTTGAGCAAAGGATACAGATTCATGAGCAAGTCAAGAAGCAGATTGAAAGGTCCAATGAGTTGTACAAAGCTAGGTCCAAGGGGCCTAAGAAAGCAAGGGAATTCAAGGCAGGGGATCTTGTATGGTTGCATTTAAGAAAAGAGAGATTTCCAGACAAGAGGAGAAACAAGCTCATGCCAAGAGCTGATGGACCAGTTGAGATATTGGAGAAGATAGGCACCAATGCTTACAAGGTGGATCTACCAGGA
>JAIUZE010023970.1:0-24024 GCA_022085475.1 Heliosperma pusillum | reverse complement strand
CAGCGGAAAATAAATAAACATAAAAGGATAACTGATCAGACTCCTTGCTGTCAGGCAATCAAGAAGCACGGAGGCTCTGATGACCAATTGTAAGAGTCGATGATCGAATACGAAGAGGGGGGGGGGGTTGAATTGAGTATTAAAAACTAGCCCCACTTTTTCGAATTATATGATATGTAATTAATTATTTGATCTTATGAATTAAAATCAACTAATTAATTAATCAAAGTAAGCGCGAATAACGAAATAACGAAAAGTAAAGAGATAAGAGAGAGGCACACGATTTTTGAAGTGGTTCAGTTTCACACGTTTAAACCTACGTCCACTATTCTCGATTAATAATTTTTAGTACCTTTCTACGGATTACAAAAATTACCAACCCACTCGTATAATCAACACTATGATTATAACTCAAGGTGAGTATCGCTAAATACTCTATAATATCTTACGCTAATAAGAAAGTACAATATAACTCACACAGATTCCCGTTAAAGAATTGTAAGCTTATAATGATGTACTATTATCCAATAACGTATTTCACTCAAGCGATTGATAATAATTGATGCACAAATCTTTTGAAAAAACAAACACCAAAAATGATAAATATTTGCTCAAGGTTTGCTTTAAAACGATTTTGGAAAATCAACACAAGTAAAATATGTAGCCGTGTGATTGTGTGTGTTTCGTGTATTTTGCAAGTAATATGTGAATGAGTATTTATAATAGTAGAATCATAGAAGATCTAAAACCCTAGTATAATATTTAATAAAGATACTTATCTTATCATAAAAAAATATTTGCTTATCTTTTAGAAATATCTTTATCTCAAAATATTATTTGGTTTATCTTATAGAAATATATTTATCTTAATATCTCAAAATATTGTTGTAAAGATATAGTAGAATCCTAGATTAGGTAAACAAGGAAAACAAACCTATGGAGGCCGGATTCCTAGCTCACAAAACCCTAGGAGGCACGAATCCCTAGGTGGCACAAACAAGGTTTTCACGAAACCCTAGATGGCTCAAACACTAGGTGGGCTAATTAGGTTAACAACAAATTGAGATAGAATATATTAGAAACCCTAGGTAGCATGACAACCCATAAGTTGTATTACTAACCAATAGAATCTTATAAATATATTTTCTAATAAAACTTTTGATAAATATAAAAATACTCTTTCACTTTTGAAAACATTTCAAAACATTTTATTTCCAAAATCATGCATTAATATTTTATCATCCAAAGTCATAGGCTAAAGCTATAACTTTGAACATAAAATCTCTCGAATGGAATAGTTACCGAATGACGAACCTATACGATCTAATCTTCACAAAGATCTTCAGTATACGGATCATCTCTTCTTCTTGATCACAAATACCCTCCATCTTGAGTCTTGTGTAGTTTTATATAGATCTTGTTTGAAGCGATTTTATTTAAAGTTATGCCTGGTTAGCTATAACTTCCATGTTCACTTCCAAAGTTATTCCTGAAGTTGTTATAACTTTGTCTCACAAACTTTATCAAAGTTATGCCTAACTTTGATCTTTCTTCTCATAATTGTTGCTATCTATAATAAGACTAAAGCACACAATTACACGCATATGATATATCGAGTACAACACATTATTACGTAAACACATGTCATTATAAAAACTATCAAATTGGTCCAACACAATACTAATTAGATTAAAGTTCATGATGAAAATTGCATAGTGAAGGATAGAGGATTACCGAGTTTTAAATATGAATATATAAGAACGAAAATAAAGAACAAATATCCAATAACAAAAGCTATGAAAACACTAGAGAAACACTAAGAAATAAACTATATTCTAAAACTTGTAAGAAAGAAATAAACTATGAAATTGTTTAGTATATGATAAAAAGATGATAATGGATATGAGATAAAGGATGATAAGATGATAATGGATGATGGCAAGATGCCAATTGTGTGTGATGATCATTGGCTTTTATAGGGCTGCATGGTTGTTGATCCCTCGTCCAAATTCATACTCTAATCAAAGCATTAAATCACCCATTTAAGCTCGGTTGAAGAAGAGCTAAGCAACGTCCATTTGCAGAAATACCCGATCGGGTAAATGGTAATCCGATCGGGTAAGTGTGCAAGATGGATTCTTCCGTCTTTTCGTCTTAGGCACGGAATCCTATGCCTTGGTATTGGTCAATGCAATACGAAATTGGGCTTGGGCTGATCTTCTTTTGACTTGGGTTGATGTTTCCTTTTGAGTTTCAAAGCCAAAGTCCAAGATAAATCCAATTGAGGAAGGATGTAGCAGAATCGTAATCAAATCGTGAACTGGCTATCATCAATTCCTTGAAAACTCGTATCCTAGTGCCTTTGCTCCATAAAGTAGGAAAATATAGCAAAACCGCTTCATTTCCTATAAAACGAGTCAAAACACGCAAAACAACTAGAATATCAATATTAGCTTGTTAATCACTTAACAAAGTGCATAAATCGTATGGAAATCGAGCTAAAACGGGGGATAAATTAGTACAAAATATCACTTATCATTTGTATTGACCCCTTATTTGACTCTTGTTCAACCCTTAGAGGCTATCAACGGGTGTTGGGACGACTTAGGGGCTACTTAGGCTATCGACGGGAGTTGGGCTTACGGTAGTGGGGCTTGGGTAGATTTGGGGATCGACTCTAGGTGGGTCATTCGCGGGAGCGAGACCCCTTAAAGAGATTCTATCTTTTGGCTAGGGGATTTCATCCGCGGGAGTGGGAAAAACCCTAGTTGGGACCTAAATGTTGACCCGAAATGTCGTGGACTCGTGTAGGGGTTATCCATGGGAATGAGACCTTTTATCGATCCTAAAGGCTACCTATAATCGGAAAGGTTAGGTAGTTAGTTTAAATGACATTGTCCCACTTGAACCCATATTCCACCACTTGTTGATAGACCACCCACCGTTGCAACCCATGAACTAAGACTTGATCGGACCTAGACCTTTCTTTATTATTTAATCCGTTATCTCTATTACTTGTTTAGTTATTTATTAGTTTAGATTTTAGCTTAATTTTTACCACTTTTTGATTTGCGCAGCTAACCTCTAATTTGAGACGAACTAGTACTTGACCTTGACCTCCCTGTGGATCGACCTCGACTACCGCCACTACATTAGCTTAGTTGAGTTTATAAATTTTGTTTTGACCGGGAGAGGGCGACAAAAACCCCGCGTCAAAAATGGCGCCGTTGCCGGGTAGGTCAACGGATTGATATTAGTTAGTCTTAGATTTGTTAGATTACGTGTTTGTTACTTGTCCTATGTTACTTGTTTCTTGTGTGTCACTACTTGCTTTTTTGTGAATTGTCTCTTCTTTGAACATACATGGCGATGTGCGATTTTTGTATACCCAACATTTCTCATATTAACCGACCTATTAATATTGGGGTTGTGGAAGCTAATTATGAGTTTGATGTAGGTCTTGTTGAGTTGATTCGACAAGATGTTTTTTGTGTTTTAGATAGCGATGAAGCAATTGAGCATTTAGAAACTTTTGAAGCAAATTGTGACCTTGTTAAGAAGGAGGGAGTATCGGGACAAACCACAAAACTCATACTTTTTCCCTTTAGTCTTAAGGGTGCAGCTAAGAGATGGTTATATATACGCTCACCCTTCTAACACCTTTTGCACTTGGGATGACTTAGCTCAAGCCTTTTTAAACAAGTTTTACCCTCCTTCTAAAACCGCACTAATGAAACATGCAATTTATAATTTCCAACAAGATGGGTTTGAGACTTTGAGTGAAACTTGGTCTAGGTTTAAGGGCTTGTTGGGAGCGTGTCCCCACCGTGGTATTTCACCTTGCCAAATCATGCTTATTTTCTTTGATAATTTGCTTCCTTCTCTTAGAAATTTTGTGACTATATCATCCGGAGGGGCATTTGATAAGTTGAGCGTTGAAAGGGCTAGAGCTTTAATTGAGACCATGGCTAGTACCGATGAGGATCGAAATTCTATTTGGGCTACATTTAAGAGAGGACCACGAAGTAGGGTTGAACGTTGCGATTATTCTATGTTTGATGCTACAAGTGAAAATGTGGACTTCTCTTCTCTTGTGGATGTGCCTTATGTTCGATCTCATGTTCCCCTTCTCCATGATAATGTGAATGATAAACATGAGTTTTCGTCTTCTTATGAGTTTTGTGGTGATAAGAAACATGTTCTTGATATATGTTCTTCATATATATCCTCACCCCTTGTGAATTTGAATGTGGTGGATGACGATGATGATGATGAGTATATGCTTAATTGTGAACCAAGTGCTTTGACTTCATCACCTCATGCTACTTGTGAGATAATGAACCCGTCTTTTATTGAATTTGATGATAAAGGGGTCATGAAGGATGATAAGGTAGAGGCTTTGAGTAAAATCACCCATGTTGATGATGTCTTTTTAATGGAAGAGGAGTATGTTGATCTTGGTGAAAGTTTGCTTGATTTTTGTGATGCTAATCACTTTGATAATGGGCCTTGTTGGGATGAGCATATTGAGGACTCTTGGGAAGCCCAAGTGGATGCTATTGAAGCCGCCTTAAATGGTAGTGGAAATAGTTATCTTGAGTTTTGTGAGTTTGACCTTTCGGAGAGTGAGTTGGTTGAGATTGAGGCCGCTTTTATGGATGAAATGGCCAAGTGTGAAGAGAAAAATCATGGTGATAACACTTTCAAGAGTGTGGACTTAGCCTTTTCTTCTCCCCTTTTCTATCCACCTCCTTGCTTACAACCGTCTGTTACTTACACTTATGGCTCATTTGAGGATTTAAACTTGCCCCCACCCGCTCACTTTGAAAAGAGGAATGATGTTGTTGGAGGGTGGAAAGATGATTAAGATTATGTTAAAGTTGAGCTTGGCAAGTTCTTGTGGTCTTTTCCTTGGATGTTTATTTATGTAATATTCTCTTGGTGCTACATTTGCTTCTTTGTAGGTCATACTCAAACATTTGATCGTCTCTTGAGGGCCTTGAGTGCCTTTGATGTCTTGATGTGAATGAGTTTGTTTGATCGTTCGGCGGTACCGAGCTTAATTCCGCGCTTCTTGGGAGGCAACCCAAGCTTATTGTGCATATTTATGCTTTGTATTGTTTAGTTTCTTGTGTGTAGGTACTACCTTGTGATCCAAGAACCGACAAGGAGGTGAGTATAAGTTGAAGAATCGAAGATTGTTTCACTTAGTGGGATAATCGAAGATCAAGCTTGAAATGGTAATATCATTTACCCACCCTCTCTTTTTACCTTTCCTTAGTCTTAGACATTGAGGACAATGTCTGATTCAAGTGTGGGGAGGATTTTATTGTTGGTTGGATAGAGTTGTTGTTGGATGTGTATGGATGTTGGTGGTGTTGGTCCATTGTGGATATTTGTTGTGCTTTTGGAGTGTTGGTTGCCTTTGGTGGTGTTCGTTGTTGTGTGATTATGTGTTGTTATGAGTTAGTTTATATTTCTTGTCTTAGTAGTTACATGTGTAGGTTTGCTTGTGTCTTATTGTGTATATTTTGAAAACTTTAAAAATGTGAAAAAATTTCAAAACCATGTAGTTTCTTTTTAATAATTTTGCTTATTCTTTTTTATTTAGTCATTTTTCTAGTTTTAAAATTTTGTGAAAAGAATGATTTTTAAACACTTGAATCTACACTTTAGCATTGTGTATAGTCTAATTTTGTGTCATGGGGTGTTTGAGGGGTGAACTTTCTACTACCATCGCCACCTCTCCCGATGTGACGTTTCCTTGACTAACTTGACTTTAGGTGACCTTCTACGCTTGGCGAAACCACATTAAACTACAAAAACCTACCCATTCATTTATTCCATCCAAAATCAAAAATAAAAAAAATATACAACTCCACAATAATTAGTGAGTTCTTTTCATCTTATGCAAACTAGTCTAAAAAATTATCCCTAAGAAAAAAAAAGAGAGATTGAAAAAAAAAAGGTTTAGAGAAAAAAAATTAAGGAAAAAAAAAGGAAAAAAAAGGGAGAAACACCAAAAAAAAAAAAAGTTGGAAATAATTATCTCCTCGATTTATCACCATAAAGGGCCTACCAATTGACCGAGTCATGAGGAAGGAAGATAGTGGCGGTGAGTCGGCTCTCGTTCTCATTAAATAAGTCAAATAAGGGGTCAATTTCATTTTTCAAATGACTTGTTTGCCAAAGGCTCACTTTACACTTTATCCACTTTTACCATATATCGCCAAGTTTATTCGGGACGACCCTAATAAAGTCATACTCGTCTATAGTATTCCTAATGTCGGAAGAGATCTCGCTCCATCTCCACCTTACCCCTTGACAAGTCCCAAACCAAGGTTAGAAGATGCACAATGAGATGGTGTCGGTTTCGAAGTGTTTGATTGTTATCCTTTATGTTTAATTTGGATTTTAGAATTGTGACTTTTGAATGAGAATTTGTTTAGTCGCCTTGATGAGGGAGGTAACTTATTTTGATTAGAAATGACCATTCCGTTTGATTTTGTGCTTAATGTATGGTTGTTTCGCAATTTTCGCAAGACCCTACTTGCCTTGCAAGGAGATACTCTACCTCATGAGTCTTTCGTTGTGAGTTCAAGGGACGGAGTGAGCCCGTTAATTGTCTCATATCGGCTATTATATTTATATGTTTGTTTGTTAATAAATGTGTGATTCTCTTAGTTTAGATACCTTACTCGAGGACGAGTAAGAGATAAGTGTGGGAAGATTTGATAACACTTTATTTTACGTATTTTTGGCCCACATTTTATCCCTTATTTGCGCAATTTAATAACTCGAGTTAGCGTTATTTACTTATTTTAGTCTTATAATAGCGTATTAGTCGATTAATTTCAAATGATGATTGTTTGTACTATTTCTCGGAATTTTGGTACTGCTCTCGTATTTTTGTATTTATAGGTTCAAATCGAGTAGAGACCGAGTGAGAAAAGCGGGTTAAGACGAGAGTGTGTCCAAAGAGCAAATTATCATTTGGGCCTTGTTTCACGGATAAAGGCATCTTGGGCCATATCATTTACATGTCCCAGAAAAATGATATCCAAAAAGACAAAAAAGAAGAAAAGAAAAAGGGGGGCCTACATTTGGTTGGCTGGGGGCAGCAGCCAAAAAGAAGGAGCAGGGAGAAAGAGACGAGAGTAGAAGGGTAGGACTTAGGAGTAGTTTTAGGGTACAATTTGTATTTTTACTTTTAAAAAATCCATTAAAAACTCAACCTTTTCTATTTCTTAGCTTAGATTAGTAGCTTAGTCTTTCAATTTACAAAATTGTATGAAGAATTTCTCGTCTCATTGCTCCTTAATTCAAGTTTGGTATAATTTTCTATCCCTCTTCTAGTTTATATAAAGTTGTTATTTTTATTTATTTTTGCAATTACTTAGCTAAAGTTTCCATCTTTATTAGTTTTGTCATATTTAATGTTATAATTAGTATAGTGGGTATTATCTTTAGAGTTACTTCTTTCGTTTTTAGTTACTAGATTAGTTAAAGTTTTAATCTTTAGTATTTTATAGTGTTTAGTCTTATGTTTAGAATAATTATTATTGTGTTTTATGTTAGACTAGTTATGCTTAGTGAGTAGTGACCCTTTCTAGAGTCCGATTAAGTCTAATAATGAGTTTTAATTGGTGATTGATTAAATTAACAAGTTGTGGTTTATGGGTGATTGTTTTTGGTTGGGTGTTTTGTATTGACCCCTTATTTGACTCTTGTTCAACCTTTAGTGGCTATCAACGACAGTTGGGCCGACTTAGGGGCTACTTAGGCTATCGACGGGAGTTGTGTTGGAGTAGGTGTCCTTCACAATAGTGCGCCACATAATAAATCTTGTTATGGAATATAATTGGGATAATTATTGACTATATATATGATTAGTCAGTTGATTAACGTAAATCAATAACGGTTGGCTAACTAGAGTTTGACGCTATTGTCGTTTGACGGCGGTGATCAACTGATCCCTTTCGGTCACACCTAAAGGATGAAATCCAAATAGTAACTAATTATTTGTATACGATATAGTTAATTAGTACATTACATATATTCGATATGTACGAGAGTTAATTATTAGAAATTGAGTTAAGAACTCAAATTCGATTAAACTTATTTTTCAATTATGCGATAATTGACTAATAAATTTATATCTTATTTTAATACGATTAAATAAGATTTAACTTAGTAATTAATCGTTAAATTACTAAATTAGTTGAGGTTTTGAGATAGAGGTAATTAGTTAATTATATTTACAAGGAGTTGTAAAATAAATTAACTAAGCATTGTGGGACCCATTATATATTGATATAATGGTAAAATATTACTTAAAATGTTAAGTACATATTATTTATTTAATTGAGTCTTATAATTGTTATATGATCAAATTAACACTTAATTATACAAGATAATTAACCATATGATCAATAAGTATTTGTGAGACAAATATCAAAAATCAAAATGGATCCAACTAGGCCAAAATGGGCCGGTTATGTTGTAGTTCAAAGGTGATGATTTTAGTTCTTGTTTTTACTATTTAGTTACTTATGAAAGTGACATTACAAGTAAGAATAATCATCATATATACTACAACACTCCACTCTAATGCATGTGACAAAAATTGAACAAAATAATAGTCCAATTGTGGACTAAAACATCCGGCCAAATGGCCTTAAAATGGGCATTGTGTTCATTTTTCTAATTACTTCATTTTTGTTCAATTTGTTTAACTTCTCTCTAAAAACTCTTCTTCTCACTAAAACTCTCATATACTAATATTTACTAAGTATTACTAGTGTAGTAATATAGTCATAATATGAGTAGTATTATATCTATCTTATTATCTAGTTAATAATAAGGGTAGATTATTTGGGTTAATCTTGGTGCAACTTGAAGGAGGTCTTCTAGTTTTGAGATTTCATGGTGTTTCCTCCATATTATATAGCTCAGAACAACAAGAATGAAGTTCTTGTTTGGGTTGCCCATATAATTTCCATATCAATGATGTGAGGAAATTCTTCTTTATCTTAATGTCTTTACCTATTTGCATGCTGTTAACATAGATCATTCTAAACTAATTTCAAAAAGTAATTTAGTAAATAATTAGAGGAGTCTAATTAAGGTCTTTGGACTTTCAATTGGTATCAGAGCTAGCTTGTAGCATGCATGTTCATTTTGGACATTTTTATTAAAGTTATAAGATAACTAATAAATCAAAGATTTTGAGTTAAAATACGATTCTGACGAAAATGTTTGGTGCATGTATACCTACTGATCTCAAAATGTTTGTGGTTAAATTTCGTGATTTTAGGGATTAATTTGCTATTTATTTTGATTTTTGGCGTTTAAACCGAGTTAACATGCATTTTATGAGTTAAAAGTTAACTAAAAATAGTTTCATGTTGATTCTGGCCATGAAATTTTAATATGATCTCACATGCATTTCTTACATATTGTATGTAAAATTTCGTGATTTTTACTTATGTATTGCATGTTTATTGATTTTTATACGATAAAAGTCGATAATATGAGATTATAATGTTCATAAAATTGAAACGTCCAATTCTGGTCTTGAAAATTTTTGGTACATTTTAAATTCTGATTTAGATACTCTTGGTGAAATTTCATAATTTGTTTCACTGTTTTACTATATCTAATGTTTTTATTTGATAAAACCATTAAATACAAAGCTATTTGTTCATAAAATTAATTTAAATTTTTTGAGCAAATATTTTTATTTTTATAGTTCCTGGAATTGTTCCAGAATGTACAAAATTTTTGGTTTCAAATTTTATGATGTTTATATTTTATTTTGGTTTTATTTCATAACCGTTATGATTAAACCATAATATTTAGCAAATGAAATCAAATCGATTTAATTAATGACCAACAAAATTATTAGTGACTAATTTTGATTTCTAAAACAGGTTAGTTAATTAGTTTGAATTTAAATGCGATTTAAATGTTGATATTGATTTTTAATGGTTAAAAATCAATGAATCCCGGAAGAAATCGAGCTACAATGAGCATGAATTGAACTTAGGACGATTTTGGCATGAATTTTGCAGCAATTTATTTTATTTATGGTTGAATGAATGAATGTCATTTATTTAATAATTTATGCAAATTTTGTACCTAGTATGGCCTAGTTAATTTTTATCGTTATTACCCGTAATGTAAGGGAATAACGGTTTGGTTGTAATTTTATTGCGATCTCGTATCGCCGGTTTGTATAATTTTAATAATTTTTTATAGAATAAATGTATAATAGGAATTTGTATATTTGTATATTTGTAATTATTTTTATGAAGACCGGTTACTCCCTCAAGACGGTGCCATTTTGGAAGGTGTTCCAAGTGAAGAGGCAAGGGACCAAGGAGTTGGTTTCCGAATTTGTAACTATCTAGTTAATTTTGATTAGCTAGGTGGCCATACTAGGATTTTATTATTGCTTGGTTGCTTGCTTTATTTTTCGCTCATGCCAAAATCGTCACACATGCAATTTTATTTCTCGATTGTCAATTCAACGTTATTCACAATTCACCGACTTAGTTCGCTTATAGGGAATTAATAACAAAATTGACAAGACCTCTCACATAACTTAAAAAAATTGAGATTTAGCCTTACCAATTAGTAACACCTATGAACCCCGTGTTCATTAGGGCTACCACGCTCGTGGGTCCCTTTTTACATCGGGTAAGTAGGGTGATGCGATCACAAGCCAAAATTGGATTGGACTCAACGAGATAAGCGTTATCTTGGGACTAGGAGATGGATTTAGTTGAAATCCGTCAACCAAGAGTTCTAAGTGTAGAATTAGTCAAGTATTGACTTACCATTTTTAGATAAAGGTAGCATGCGATGACTATTTTTGTCTAAAGATGGGTCTTGGAATCACTTATATAATTTCGTGAGGGGTCATTATATGAGTGACTTGTTTAAAATTGTTTTTTACAAGTAAATTATAAGCAATGAATGTTTATTTTCCGTTGAAATTTATTTTTATTCGCGCAATGACAATTATTTATCCTTCTATGAACTTAAAAATCCGTTCAATCGTGGAAAAGGTTTCCATTATTTTATACGGTAGCATTTTGATTGCAATCTCCGTTTATACCACCATAGCTAAAGACAAAATGAATTGTATCTTTTGATCCTCATATTCACCATTGCAAATGTCTCTTATGAAGAGTAAATGAATAAGTCACACTTAGTCAAAAGCGTTTTTGAATATTTTGTGACGCCTTCTTATAACAATGGTACATCAAATTTTGCTCCAAAGAAAATATTTGTATTTTGGTATGTCGTCATTATACTCCTTATCGAGGCTTACCTCAAAAGAGGCCAAATCAGTTGGGACGACTAGGTTAATTGATTTATTTAAAATCGTGAATAACCAAATACCGTAGTCACATCATGAAATGTTTATCCTTTTGAAGGTAAAACCATGAATGAAATGAAGAATAGTCTTCACAATAATTCTAATATACTTGTCTAAGTAGAAATTCATGAAAGTGAGTGGGAGCACTAAGAATGATGTTTATATTCTTAATTGTTAAGAAAAGGTTCAAGAGTAGGTTGGCTCGACTTTGACACAAGGCAAGGGAAAAAGGCAAGACTATATTGAATAGTAAAGTCAAAACCCAAGCAAGGTGTCGAACCGAACTTTTGACGATTCTATTTTACAGTGTAGGACACAAGAAAAGAATCTTCCCAAAGTTTTCTAAAGAGTTAGAAATTGGGTGTAATTTTTCACACATAATATCTATATGATCGACATTTATTTCGCTAAATGCAATTTTTGGGTATTAGATACCTATTATGGTTTTCATCAATGTATTCAATGCATATAATAATGATTCGTGCGACGACTAACCATAATTAAATGTCGACCTACAAGGGAAATATAACTATTGTAGTTTTATTTCTATAGAGACATATAAAAGTTATAATGTAATCAATCTAGTTTTGGATTTAGAGGTATACTTTAATAAACGTTATTATGTACATAACCTCTAAATAAAGAATATAGTATCCACTTTTGTGTACGACACAACTGTTTCATTTTTTTTGAATAGAACAAACGTTGTATCTTTTTATGCCTATACTTGGTCAATGGTTATCCCAAACCAATCAAAGGTAATTATATTCTTGACCTAAACTAGTAATTACTTGTCATATAGATTGTAAAGGCTCAAAATTGGTGACCCTTATCTAATCTTAATTCTGGATTGTGTAGCACATTAAGAGGCTAGTATTGACAACTATCCCTAAACCATCTGATTTTGAATCTTATGGTGCGTGTGAATCTTGTATTCAAGGCAAGATGATTCGTGCCCTTTTTATTTAAAAGGAAATCGAACTAGTGAGTTATTGGCCCTATTACATTAGAATATGTGTGGTCCAATAACAAACACAACCAGAGATGGTAATTATTACTTCACTTGATTTACCAACGATTTAAGTAGATATTATGTTTGATTCTACTTAATGAGGTGCTAAGAGAAATCTTTGAAAAGTTCAAAGAGCTTCAATGAGAAGTAGTTAACCACTAGAGCATTAGATCAAGGACTTACGACTAAAATCGTAACTATAAATATCTAAGTATTGACTTTGATTTTCACCAAAAGTATTGTGAAATGGTTTCACGAGTTAACTTCTCTAACACACATTATGAGATAAGGTGTTGTTGCATAGAGAAACAGAACCTTATACGATATGGTTTTGTCTTTATCAAGTCAAAATGAGCCATTTGACTAACCTTGGGATCTTAATATTTTTGTCTGCTATTTCTTTTCCCACCATATTAAAACACATTTAAAACAGTCTGATTTCATTCCATATACGATATGGGTAGGTAGCGTACCTAATTTATAAGTTATTTGAATGAAACAAGTGCTCAATAATCCCACATTGACCACGAGAACAAAGCGTTTGTGACTCGTGATGCTGTCTTTCAATAAAAAATACGATTATTTCTTGATAAGACAGAGTGGAGAAAATGTTTCAAGAGCCACAACTACTGAGCATATGGTTCGGAAAAAGTTTCCTCATTGCTTGTTCAGTAGTTGTTTCTTCGGACCCTAGGAGGTCAGGTGGAATTTTATCGCTCCTTTATAGTGATGAATTCTAATATGGCGACTTATAAAAGAACTGTTTTTTAATCCCAACTTCTTGATATGGCTTAGAGTCATACGATTCGTAATGGACTCCATGCATGATGGTCAGGTATGTGACCTGGTAAATTTTACTTGAAGAAGTATGACCTCTTCAATGTAAATTGATTTTTAAGATCGAAATTTGCATGGATGAACATTAAAATGTTTTCAAAGATAACTTGGTAGGCAAAGAGTTTTGCACCAACCTTAATTCTTTGATCCATTCGAATATACTTAGCGATTACAACATATCATAACAGTATGATGCCAACTGGATCTCAAGAACCACCTTCTCGAATACGATTCTAGAAGAGGTAGTATATTTTATATTCACCTGTGGGTTCGTAGATCCTAATTACTTGCAAGCTTAAGAGTATGTCTTAAGTAAGCACAAAAGAGTTGGAATTAGTGTGTCAATCATGTTGCAAAGTATTTCTCGATATCTCGAGGAATTATGATTATACATGAAGTTTAGTGGGAGTAAAGTGGTGTGCATCAGTCTTATATGTGGAGACATATTGATCATTTTAGATGATGGAAGATTTTGGAGAAGTAGAATACATCTTTTAGATATCTGGATTTATGGAGATAAATCTAAAAGAATATTAGCATTGAGTCAAAATTCTTATATTGATAAGATCTTTGACTAGTTCAAGGAAGTTGAACACATCATAATTGATTCCTTTTGCTTCCGCTGCGGGATCAATTATATACGATGTGATGTATACTCAATCCGACTTTTCGCATGCTTTGAGTATGACGAATCATTTGCAATTAAATCCAAGTGAAAGTCACTTGATAGCCATAATGAACATCCTTAAGTACTTGCGAAGGACTAAAGATATGTTTCATATGTTTGGAGTTTAAAGTGAGTTGTGTGTAAGAGTTTACACAGACTTCAGTTTCCAAACTGATCAAAGTGATTTGAAATCACGAGCTGGCTGTGTTTTATAGAAGATTTATCTGTTGGAAGAGTTCCAAACAGAAAATACTATTGGAAAGGTTTCAAGTAGGAGTGACATTTTCAAATAGAAATGTCATGTATCCGCTGGAAGTGTTCCAGGCAGTTTATCATTGCGGATTTAACAACGGAAATGGAGTACATTGCGTCATATGATGATGCATATGAAAGTAGCTTGGATTCGACAGTATTGGAGGGACTAGAAATAGTTCATATAGCTGTATATCCTATCCCATTATACTGGTAAAACAGTGGGAGCTACCTTTAGGCCAAGAGTCCTAAGTCTAGATTCAAATCTAGACACGTACTCAGAAAGTTTTATGTAATATGAGATTACGTAGACAAAGAGAAATAGCAATCAGAACGATGGAAAGATGCAAGTATTGCTAATCCATTAGCCATGCTTTTTGCAGGCTGAACATGATAGTCATTCATTTCAATGGGGATTGAAATATGTACCTGAATTGCTAAAGATTATAAGATATGAAATTATTGATAGCGTATCAATTTTTCCAAATATTTGATAATCGCATTCATTATTAGAGTTTCATTAAAAACTCCATTATTTAGTTTGACTAAATTTCAATACTTTGTTTATCCGAATTGGTTGAAGAAAGGTTGAACCCAATTCAAGTGAACAGGACGAACTTAGTATTTTGTCCCTAGTCACTCAATGAGGTGACGTCTCGAAATGACTAGATTGTAAGTCGATCGATGGTTGGTTCAGCACCATGGGGTCATGGAGATGACTGGTCGTGTACATAGACAGACTGTATGACACTCTGTCGGACAGTGACATTGTAGAGACCCTTAAATCAATTATTTGATGCCTGGTCGTGGCAGGGTCTTCTATCTTATTCCTATAAGTCGATTCTTTTGACTGGCGACCGTCTATCTGAGTCGGTGCAGTTTCCGATTGGTTTTGGTTGATGTTCTAGGTCGTGCCGTAAAAGGAGGCCGATGGACTTCTTCTGGATCATGGTGATCTGCATCATACAGAGTAGATGGATCAACAGGAATTGTCCACCCACGTTGGGTAAAAACATCTTTAGGCCACTCGAGGAGAAGTTACTGTAAATGCGTGGCCACGCTCGGAAAGAGATCTATGGTAGATTTTCCGGTCAGACAGTTACTCTCCCTATCGAGAAAACCACTCTAGATATTGTCAATCGCAAGTGCGACCTGGAAGACACCTTGCGTTGAGTGGGAGATGTGATAAAGAGACAAGAGAATCGGTGACGCACACTTGTGTCAGACAAGTGGGAGATTGTTGGAGTAGGTGTCCTTCACAATAGTGCGCCACATAATAAATCTTGTTATGGAATATAATTGGGATAATTATTGACTATATATATGATTAGTCAGTTGATTAACGTAAATCAATAACGGTTGGCTGACTAGAGTTTGACGTTATTGTCGTTTGACGGCGGTGATCAACTGATCCCTTTCGGTCACACCTAAAGGATGAAATCCAAATAGTAACTAATTATTTGTATACGATACAGTTAATTAGTACATTACATATATTCGATATGTACGAGAGTTAATTATTAGAAATTGAGTTAAGAACTCAAATTCGATTAAACTTATTTTTCAATTATGCGATAATTGACTAATAAATTTATATCTTATTTTAATACGATTAAATAAGATTTAACTTAGTAATTAATCGTTAAATTACTAAATTAGTTGAGGTTTTGAGATAGAGGTAATTAGTTAATTATATTTACAAGGAGTTGTAAAATAAATTAACTAAGCATTGTGGGACCCATTATATATTGATATAATGGTAAAATATTACTTAAAATGTTAAGTACATATTATTTATTTAATTGAGTCATATAATTGTTATATGATCAAATTAACACTTAATTATACAAGATAATTAACCATATGATCAATAAGTATTTGTGAGACAAATATCAAAAATCAAAATGGATCCAACTAGGCCAAAATGGGCCGGTTATGTTGTAGTTCAAAGGTGATGATTTTAGTTCTTGTTTTTACTATTTAGTTACTTATGAAAGTGACATTACAAGTAAGAATAATCATCATATATACTACAACACTCCACTCTAATGCATGTGACAAAAATTGAACAAAATAATAGTCCAATTGTGGACTAAAACATCCGGCCAAATGGCTTCTTAATGGACAATTGTTGTTCATCATTTATCACTTCATTTTTGTTCAATTTGTTTAACTTCTCTCTAAAACTCTTCTTCTCACTAAAACTCTCATATACTAATATTTACTAAGTATTACTAGTGTAGTAATATAGTCATAATATTAGTAGTATTATATCTATCTTATTATCTAGTTAATAATAAGGGTAGATTATTTGGGTTAATCTTGGTGCAACTTGAAGGAGGTCTTCTAGTTTGGAGATTTCATGTGTTCATCCATATTTATAGCTCAAGAACAACAAGAAGGAGTTCTTGTTGTGCCCATATAATTTCCATATCAATGTGAGGAAATTTCTTCTTTTATATAAATGTCTTTATATTTGCATGCATGTTACATAGATCATTATAAACTAAATTAAAAAGTAATTTGGTAATTAATTAGAGGAGTCTAATTAAGGTCTATGGACTTTCAAGTTGGGCTTACGGTAGTGGGGCTTGGGTAGATTTGGGGATCGACTCTAGGTGGGTCATTCGCGGGAGCGAGACCCCTTAAAGAGACTCTATCTTTTGGCTAGGGGATTTCATACGCGGGAGTGGAAAAGACCCTAGTTGGGACCTAAATGTTGACCCGAAATGTCGTGGACTCGTGTAGGGGTTATCCATGGGAATGTGACCTTTTATCGACCCTAGAGGCTACCTGTACTCGGGAGGGTTAGGTAGTTAGTTTAGATGACATTGTCCTACTTGAACCCATATTCCACCACTTGTTGATAGACCACCCACCGTTGCAACCCATGAACTAAGACTTGATCGGACCTAGACCTTTCTTTATTATTTAATCTGTTATCTCAATTACTTGTTTAGTTATTTATTAGTTTAGATTTTAGCTTAATTTTTACCACTTTTTGATTTGCGTAGCTAACCTCTAACTTGAGACGAAATAGTACTTGACCTTGACCTCCCTGTGGATCGACCTCGTCTACCGCTACTACATTAGCTTAGTTGAGTTTATAAATTTTGTTTTGACCGGGAGAGGGCGACAAAAACCCTGCGTCAATATGCCTAACAACAAAAGTTCTGGTTCCATGTTCAGCCAACTCTGTTCTAGAGGTGGTCTTGTGGTGAATTCGGGCCATGCCTTGAATCGGCTCATGGAAAGGGTCGGGTCAGACCGAACTGTCTCATGCCTTGACTTAGAACCGGCCCCTGCTAGTTCAAGCCAAAATAGCTTAACCAAATTAAAATTTTGATTTTTTGATTTTTTATATTAGTCGAGCGTGTGGAGAAAGGCTATTGTCCACTGATAATGCGACGTAATAAAAATCCGGCCATTAGTTTTTCATATATACTTTGACATTAACTTTATCTAATATTTTTCGCAAATGAACTCTTAGATCAACTTTTTTCCTAAAACCTAATCTAATTGGTCCAAGGACTTGAACAATGAATCATAATTTTTCCGTTAATGAATTAAATATATTTGTTTATCAACTATTAATATTATTCATTGATTTTTATTTAATTTATCAAACTTTAGACATCTTTTCTCTATAACTGTCACAACTATCAAGCAAAGAATCGATATGAACAAGATGGTTCTAATTATTATCTGTGGTGATGAGTTGGAGAGTGCCAATCACCTTATTTTGGCATTGCTGAGATTCTTGCCAGCTATGGACAAGTATTAGGGATGCTTGGGATATGACATGGATTTGTCCCGGAGAGATTCACGAGGCTTTCTGATATGGTATGATTCTAACTTTGTTGGGTTTTAGAAACGACTTTGAGAAGTATTTTTCATTGCTATAGTTACTATTATTTGGAAATTGAGAAATGAAGCAATTTTTTAGAGCAAGACTTCTAACTCGCCATGTGTAATGGACAAATTGTTTTTGAGAGTTGGATTGTATTCCTTAGAAGAGTGGTTAACCAATTGGAAAACTTTAAGATCATGGAAGGAGAAAAGAATAGGGAAAAGGACGATTGTTCGACTTGGTTTTTTATGCTAGCACACTTTTTTTTTCTAATCTAAATAAGGTTTTGTTGTTTTCTGTGTTGTTATTCTTTTCTTTTTTTGTAAAATTGTGTGGGATTCTACCCGCGGTAGGTCTTGGGGTTTATCCCTTCCTATTAATAAAAAAATCTTTTTTTTTTTGGCAGCAGTAAAATTAGTAGCTTACAAAGTACAAACCCGACTCTCTGAGTCGGATTTTATTATTATTACAACATTCGAATAACAAGTTAAACTAATGACCGAGTTGGTAAGTAGAGTATCCTTCTTGAAGGGACAATCGGGGTTGGCCAATTATACTGGCATTTCTTTCCTCTTCCTAATTTGTTGAGCTTCGGAGGAGTACCTACAACAAGACACACTTACGCCACGAAGACGTAGAAATTTATGGGGGGAGATCTACTTGAAGAACAAGTAGACAAGATATGTATCGGAGTTTCATCCTCTTGGCAATTATCTTTCTTAGGAGTGATCCAAATAACTACCAGGTAAGTAAACAATAATAAAAGACGTCCCACGACTACTCTTTTGACTGTAGATGGAATAAAGCATCGTCTGAAGGTGGATCCAACTCGGCCAATACACGAATCAGCCATAAAGGCTTTATAAACGCCATTACTTCTTATAACGATAAAAAGCTTGACAATACGGACTATCGCCGCAAAGTGTAAGGGACAGGACACCCTTAACCAATATGAGGAAATCATTGCATTAAAACACTGGACATCAAACTGAGAACCAGAGTAAGCGATCAGCCCATAGAGGTTATTATTTGACGGCGACGGAAGAAAACTAATCCCATCGGAAATAATCCAATATAGGGAGATTATTATTATTATTAATAAAACGAAAGATAAGTTAATGGTCTGCATTGAATTTGATTAAGAACCACCACATACTGAACCACCCAGCACCACTAACCAACCCTTAGCCACACAATCCCAACCGCGTGACCACACAAATTAACACAAGTCACTCCACAATCTTTCCCGACAACCGGGAGAACGACCCCCCCGAAACTCAAGACGGACATTCAAAATACGTGAATCTCCACCACCTCCATCAAACACCCGAAAGACTAGACAAGGAGAAACTGACCAAAGTCAGTCGGTCCGACCAAACTGCTAACCGGCCCAACAAGCCAAAGAAACCCAATAATGACACACAAGACCACAAAAAGCATGCAAAGGAAAAAACGACCCCAAAATAAACATGCAAAGACCAATCAGGTGGGGGAAGGGGCGAGGGAAGGGGGAACACCGGAATAGAACATGCAAAGCCACCATAAAGAAGACTGACCTGAGACAATCTAGGTAGCACGGACACTTCTCCTAACTAGCCGTCTCGTGTCGGACACCGTGTCGGACACACGGATACCTATAATTAAGGAATGAGAGGTTGAAAGACGAAAAAAGATTGATTAGAAGATGACTTGGGTGAGAAATGAGAATAAATTATAGTCAAAGTCAAATTTTACCTTCAATTACTTACATTTAATATCAAATACCAATATAAAAATAAAATCGTACATTATTTATAACCATAAAATATATATTTTATTAAATTTCAATGTCGTGTCCCGTGTCCTAATTTTCACGATATGCCGTATCACGTGTTCGTGTCGTGTCCGTGTCCGTGTCCGTGTCCGTTTTCGTGCTACGTAGGAGACAATAGACCAACAGACACGACCGATGACAAGACCACCTTAGTCGACGAGAAGACTTACCAGAGAAGGTGGGGAAAGGGGCGAGGGGGAGGGGAACACCGCCTCGGTAAAGACTCTGATGAGGACACTACTGGCAGCGGCAGTGACGGATGTACCGGAAAAACAGCGTCAACGATCGAAAACCGTAATAAACCCACGAACGGGAAAAGATGGAAGAAGGTCGGAAATCGCAACGATCCACGAAGGCCAGACGAGTCGGAACAGGAACGACCACCACCCGGAAAACTAAAAGGAAGAAGTAGAAGATTATTGTGTTAATTGATAGTGAGATGAAGGTTCGCCGGAGATGGGCCGTGGAATAGCCGCATCCCCAGCGAAAGGAGTGGAGTAAAGGGAGGAAATAGTGGGTGTGTGGCGGTTGTAGCGGATCAAGGTTTTAGGTTTTGAGGGGTTATTTGGGGGAAAACTGGATTTCAATAAAAATAAAAGAAAACGCGAATGTTCTTCTTAATCTACACTAATTCTCATTGAAGATGGGCATATCCGTCTTTAATGAAAACGGGTTGGGTTGTCTCTCACAAAAAGGCAAGTGGGTGGACAAGTGAAAATTCAAGTGGGTTTCCACTTACCTCTTCGTAAGAGGCAATCAGACTCGTTTTCACTGAAAACAGATATGCCCGTCTTCACTGTACATGCCGATTAATTTGTACACAAGACACAACCGTTCACAAGTAGCAAGTAGCAAGTAGCAATGCACTATCACTTACTTCAAGTGTGAATGGCTGCAAGTAGCAAGTAGAGCGTGAATGGCTGCAAGTAGCAAATAGAAAGTAGCAAGTAGCCAGCACCAAGCAGCAAGTAGCAATGCAATATCACCTACTCCAAGTGCAAAATCTTTTTATAAAGAAAAGAAATAAGCAAGGCAAATCCAAGTGTTGGAGTTGCTATATAAACATCGCGCAAATACATAGCAGAAGATTGTCATGCTTAGTGCATTAATTAAATAAGTTCATAATTTCTGTCTTTTTTTATCATAGAGTAGGGGAGTCACGATCTTATAGAGCAGGTCGAGGAACTTATCAACGCGAGGATGCAAAGGGTTGATGCTCATCTGAACATAGCACCGTCTCTTTGCATCCTCGCCTTGATAATTTCCTCGACCTCCTCTATCAAATTGTTACTCCCCGTAAGAAGAACTAATAAATCCTCAAACAAGTTCAACTTGAAAATGAAGGCAATATGAATTAAGGTGTACACGCCTACACGGCATGCAATTAATACCGACGGATCAAGGGTTTGATAACACATTTGCATTAGTACATGTAAATTCAGAATACGCACCTGATTTTTCACCTGTTGGAGCAAAATTTCTAATTTCATTTTTGACTGTATAAATGTTATATGAGATTATCACAAATTTGCATTAGTACATGTATATTATAGTTAACATACTTTCTTTTGTGTGTAAAATCTAATGTAAGTGATGTTGATGATATATCATGTAGACGAATTACTTCTTACACCCGTGTGCTAATGTGGGACGAGTGGACGACTAGTACAAAACGGGTTGCTCTCTTAAATAGTCATGGCTATAACTGAAGTAAAATAATAATTACTCCCTTTTAACTGTAAGATCACATTTCTAAACTTACACCCTTATAGTCATGCCATTGAAAAAACTGCTAAAAAATTTAATACAAATAAGGGGGGTAAATCTTTGAAGAAAATTTACTTAGGAGTTAGGAAGGTAAATTAGAAAGAACAAAGACATTTTATTGTGATATTTTAAATTTTTTCTATCCCATAATTATAACGAACTATGATATGATAGAAATAACAAAGATATTGAGGCTTGAAGTTATTTCTAACAATCTTTAGGAACAAAAGACAACATCCTAGTCTTAACATCAAATAGGAACTGAATATTGGTCTGTTGAAATGCACCAAAAATCGAAGGCCCTTCCTTTGATTCCGGTGTTGGTAACATTTGCAAGCAAAACCCGTCTTTATTCGCAACATTACCAAAAACATTGGTTTTGTCAAATAAAAGTTTGATTTCTCCAGTAGTGATTCCTGGTGACTTGATGAAATTGAAAGTTACTGACGGGTAAACTTGATCTTTTCCGTCTGGCGTTTCCGAGTAACAGAGATCAAACATGTCGTTTGGAGACGTCTTTAGAGGTTCCCAGTCGTACGCTTTAAAGTGGTCTATAATTGCGTTTTTTAGTTCTACATATGCCGTATTGGTTAGTACGGTAAATGGTGTACCCGGGTCGATGAAGAAACCCCTTGTAAAATCTTTGTCATCTAATAGAAATACGGTTGGGTTAATTGTTAGCCTATGTCCTTCTACCGTAATACCGGCCAAGTATAAATGGTACCTGGCTTTTGGGTTCATAGCGATCGTTTGAAGGGGTTTTCCAGCCTCTCCGACTAATTGAGCATCATCCCCAAAAATAATTGTGCTGTTTTTGCTATCGGACCGGATACAATAAGTGAATCGACCTTTAATGTCCATGTCTAATTGATTCATCATGGATTTTGGACCGATTCCAAGTCCGTGGACCCCGGCTATTGTGTTATCGGTGCCACCTCCGAAAGCAAAGTCGTGGTTGTGGACTCCACATCCGAATGCAATATTTGGAAAATATCCGGAAGAGTCGCTGAAAAGAAAAGTGTCCATGCCTAAGTACCCTTGTGTATGACCTTTCCCAAGGGATGCTTCGAATCCACATGTTCCCTCGAAATTGATTCTCGGACTACATCTTGTATCTTCAGTGTCCATTCGGGAAAATGTACTCGAATTGTCGACCTTAAACGGAGTTTTTAGGTTGAAGCATGTTTCACAATCGGCACACTGAATCCAAGTTACATCTGACAAAGTGTCAAGAATGACAAAAGGGGAGAAAGGGGTATCTAAACTTCCAAAGGTCAATTGAGTCACAAAATAACTACTTTGAACACTCGTAAGAGGTAAGCGTATCGAGTCGAGACCCAAATTTGCATTTCTTTTGTTTGCATAGAATGCTCGAGACAAGGACATGTTACGAAGAAAATGTTGTCGCTCTTTCATGGTGAAACCTTTAGGTAATATTTGTAAATGGTGTGAATCAATTGGAAAAATGTCCATAGAAAATGCATTGGCTTGGTAAAGCAGGGAAATGACATGGAGTAGTAGATGTAGAAAACTAGTTAACTCCATTTTTTGCTTATCTTTTCACTCTTGAATATTTTCTTTGGTTTAATATGTATAAATACATACATTTATGTTTGATTTGATTTTCATACTAAACCAATAGTCATTTCGATTTGTTATTTACTGATTTGGAAAGGTTTGATTCAGTTTGATACATTTACCTGCGTGTGATTTATTTGCTAAAAAGCCCCAGAATAGATATCCATATCTTGATAGCATCCCAAATTAGTGTGTATAGTTTTATTGTAAATTAATTATTATCCACAAGGAAAACAACATGTTCCAATTGGTAACATGTCATATGTTACTCTAATTTGTAAACATGTTCCCACGATTGCTAATATGGTAATACTAGCAAATGTTTATTTATATAACCAAAAAATATCTTCACAATATATATATTACCCTTTCCGTCTCATTCAATAGTTCACACCTACTTTATTCCCCCCTCACAAAATAAAATAAGTGTAAATTATTAACTGGACAGAGAGAATATTACAATTAAAAAGGGTGCAATTATTTTGGAATAAATTTGAAGTAGAGAGACAATAAAATAGGAATGAAGCAATCATTATATAGAACTTACTGTAAGAAATATGGGCCTAATACAATAATATATGTGGACAAATTAATAATACAGTTATAATTGTATTTATACGTTATCTATTAACTTACGCTCAAATATAAAGTGATCCACTTCGGTGTATAAGATATGGGCTTATTATTGTACGTCTTAAAAAGTATGGGTCAGACTTTCTACTAGTGTAGATACCCATTAGGTTTTCTAATGCATGATGGACGCATTAGACTAAAGAGACTATATAAAGTCATCTGGGTTATGGTCCCTGGTAGCACACAATAACCTAATCTCCTCGCCTCCCATCAGTAGAGAGATCCACAT
>JAIUZE010023969.1:0-14065 GCA_022085475.1 Heliosperma pusillum | reverse complement strand
ATCATCATCATGAAGAAATCATAAAAAATAACAAGAACAACACATGTTATAAAATCATAAAACACAATACTAACTACTACTTAACATGTTACGAATAAAAAATCATAAAATCATAATAATATGAACAAAAACTACAGATGAACCCAAAAATAAAGAAAACCCAAAGCTATGAAATTTATCCGTCGAGTAGTAAACTCTGGGAATCGTTACCTTAGCTAGCAAAACCAATTAGCACCAAAATAAGAAGTATAAACTAAGAAACCCGTCTTCTAATCTTCCCCTAATATATACGAGTCACCAAACTCGTCTTCAAAATCTTCCCATATAAGAAATGACAAGAAAACATTATTAGAATTAAAACTTGATTTTTCCATAATTAAAGTGTTGAAAACGATTTTGACGGAATTGAAAATAAACCGTACTAGAAGATGGGGAGCGAAGCGGAGATCCGAGAAATATAAGTTAGGACGGATTTAATTAAGAAATGAAGGTTTTATGAAGGTTTTGCTCAAGAACGATGAAGAACGGATGAAGAACGCGAAGAACGCTCAAGAACGATTAAAGAAAGTGATATTTTGATCTTATTTTGATTTGTTGAAAAATGAAAAGTTGTTTGTGAGTAAAGTGGAGTGTGTGAGCCGTGAGTTTATAGAGCAAAATAGTGAGTTGGGTTTGAAATTGTTGTTATGGAATTGACCCGGTATACTAATTATATTACCGTAATTAATTAGATATTAAGTTAATTGAATTAAATATCAAGATATTATGTTATTGTAATGAAAAGAAAGAAAATATCAAGGTCAAAGAGAGAAAAAAAACCGTGTGATATGGTGACTGTCGGGTCAGTTTTGTAAACGATTTGCGTAATTTTCGTTAACTGATCGATAAAGTAAATAAATATCTAGATATTATTATTAGTTTAATCAAAAGAATTAAAATATCTAATGTGAGTGGAAAACGATGACCTGGGCGCGTGACTCATGCCAAAGTCGAGTTTCGGTTTCGTTTCGCGCTTTACGATGAGTCGGGAATAGTTAAATGACGTTCGGTTAAAACCGTAAACGTTATTCTTTAAATTCCGAATAAATTCAAAATAATTATATTAAATTATGATAAATCTTAATAAATCTAAATAAAAATAAATCAAAACTATTATTTTTTTAAATAAAATTTCGGTCTTCATACTTATGAGACGAGTCGGGAAAAGTCAACGGAAGTCAAAGTTGACTGAAAAGTCGAGAAAAGTCGAAGATGACTTAAAAGTCAAGAAAAGTTTAGGACGACTTAAAAGTCAAGAAAAAGTCAATGACGACTTTAAAAAGTCAAGGAAAAGTCAAAGACGACTTAAAAGTCAAGAAAAGTCAAAGATGACTAAAAACGGTCTTTTCATGGAATCCCTCAAAAATTCCAAATACGAACGCGGAATTTCAAAATAAGACTCGGAACAAAAATTCCTATTTTAAAAACTTAAGTTCTACTGAAAAGTGTTAGTAAATATTTTTACTAGAAAAATCGGGTATATTTCGGGTTGTTACATAATATGTAATAAGAATAAAAATACGACTAAAAGAAATAACGAAAGACTAAAGAAAAGGTTTGAAAAAAATTTCGACATAAATCCGACATAAACCTTCAATAATTTATACAAAATAAAATAGAAAAGACCGGATTAAACACCCTCAGACTTACATGTTGATGAAACAAGATTAACTAAGTGGCGTTTTAGCGATAGCTCGACTTGAATGCAAAGAAAGTGTCCTCGTAAGAGGATAACAAATTGATTACTTAAATTGATTAAGTGTAGTTGGTCAAATTGGTAGGTCAATGCAAAACGTGACGGGAACCTAAAAGGATCTGATCTTACGTAGTCGATTGATGAAACACGTAGATGTCAAAATGCTTATATCAAGGTCTAGAATGCAAAGAGAGAGAAAGAAGGGGCAGAACACTCGCATGCCTTGAAAGTGTGCACGAACCTCTCCTTATATAGGGAGAAATCCGAAGAGTTTTGGAATAACTCAAACACGGAAAAAAAATCTAGAAAATATTCCGGAAACAAGCAAAACAAGCTGGGGAAGAGGCGCAACAGGCACTACGACTCTTGGAAGAGGCAGTTTCCTACTTTGAAAGAGAGATTTCAACGTTTCTTTAGGGAATTGCGGTAGATTTCAAATTCTTTTCTAAATAAAATACGGATATATTTTACCAAGAATAATAAGTTTTGAAATATTAAAATATTCGGAATACTCTGGAGCGTTCAAGCACGGTTTTAAAAGACGGTTTATAGAAAATGAAGCTGTTTTTGACCCAAAATCCAAAATGACTCTAATGACTGTCAAAACGGCCAAAGCGGCACGTAGATGACGACCAAGGGGTAGAAAAAAGTGTTTGAGCTATCACTTGACGACAAACTTATGAACTGTCATAAATCATTTCGCATACCAAACATGCGGCCCAATCATCATTGGGTGGTTGGCGGAATCTGTAGATCGAGGTATCTACATGTACGAAGAAAAAGAAATAAGAAAAAGAACAAAATCGCAGGAACCAGAGGAAGAAGAAGAAGAAGAAGAGCAGAAGCAGAGCGGCCTCTGGAAGAGGTGCAACATCCGCTGCGATCTTTCTAGGAGGCGCAGCTGCGACTGCGTTTCTTCTGGACGTCTGATGTCTGCTGAAAAGGTTTTTTTTAAATCGGTTTTGAATTTACCTATGACGTGAATCTTACATAAATTGAGCGAAAAATAAATAATACAATAAAAAAGATGCGATTTACACCCTTAGACTTGCATGTTTGACAAAACGAGATTACCTAAGTTAACGTTTACTAATTGCTCGACTCGAATGTACGTAGAAAGTGCCCTCGTTAGATGATTTAAATTGATTGATTAAATTAATTGATTGTGTAGTGGTCAAATTGGTCGTTCATGCACTGTGTCGGGTACCGAGAATAACCTGAGCTTACGTGGTCGATTGATCAAGCACGTAGATGTCGGAAGCTTAGTGTAAAGTCTAGAATGCAAAGATATAAGAGAAGGGCGGAACACTCGCGTGCCTAAAACGTGAGATCGGTGGTCTCCTTTTATACTAGAAAATATGAAGAGTTTTGGAATAACGCAAACTTATCACGAAAATATCCGGGAAACGGAGAAAACATGCTAGAGAAGGGAAGCAGCAAAAGCTGCGATTCTCCAAAGGGACGCAGCACCTGTTGCGCTATTTCCCCAGAGGTTTCATTTTGCGGAGGAAAGATTTCCACGTTTTTATTATGGAATTGCGGCATTTTAAAACGGTTTCTAGAAAATGAACCGGTTTTTGACCTAGACTCCAAATGAACTCTAATGACTGTCAAAACGATCATTCTGATGCGTAGATGACGACCAAGGGGTAGACACCAGTGTTTGAGCGATCACTTGACGATAAACTTACGAATTGTCATAAATCGTTTCGCGTACTAAACACTGGGCCCAATCAATACTGGGTGGTTGGCAGAAGGTGTAGAATTGGGGTATCTACAGAGCCCCCACTTTGACAGAGGCATGGACAAGGTAAAAGTCAAATTATAGCCACCAGGTCAATCGAAGATTACAACCTGACGACTATGCCGACGCGAGGCGGCTCAGAGGGTCTGAATCAAGGACCTGTCGTCAGGAACATTTTAAAGTATGTCGACCATCGATGAGGGTCGTTTAAAGTCTATTAGACTACATATAAAAGCTCGCGCAACCATAAGAAGGAGTCATACCTGAGGTATGTTCTTATTTGGAATGAGGTGCGATATGAGGCTCGTCAGTCGTTTGAGTAGGGTGCGTTATTAGGCTCGCCAGCCATTTGAATGGGGTGCGTTATGAGGCTCGCCTGCCGCTGAAAAGATATCTTATGTGAGAATCTGCCTGTCTCTGTCCTCAGGCGAATTCTTGTTGGGGAAATATATATTGAAAGAAATCTACAGAGTAATGCTGCACTGGATATACGGAAGACTCTGTCGGGATCGAATCATTCTGGGGGATATGCTCGGTTGTGGCGAGCGACATCCTAATGATAAAAGACGGGCCCACGGATTGTATGTCCGAAAGGAGGGCCTAAGCATTGCTTGTTTCTTGATTTTTTTAATTGATTTGAAAAGTGACGAACAATTGTCAATTAAAGTGCCATTTGATCTTTGCAGGACATCGAGGTGGCAGGCGTCAAGCCCCCATCTTACCCGAGATGCTGGAGTACACCGACGCGACCGGCTTCACGACGATCCCGAAGCTCCTCGACTTTAGCGAGGCGGTGACCCACGATGTCTTGGAGGAGTGGCAGCACCTAGTGTGGAGGGTAAGCCTCAAACTTTGGCTATCTTCATTATTTTCATTGCATAGGAATGTATTTGATTTGACCCTTATTTACATTTGAATATAAGTGGCACCGTCTCAGCATGTAGCCTTGTGAGGGATGGCCAACCGACAGTGGGCTACGACCATCTAGGCGCTCTTACGTGGCCGGGATCGACATGTATGAATCTCTCATTCCCTTTCCTTTTTATTTTATCTTTTTGTATTTTGAAATAAAATAACTGAAATGAGACATTTCTTCACAAAGAGACTTAGAGCGGGAGTTGGCGGAGTCCCGGGAGAAGACGGCTCGTCTGTTGAGGGAGCTGGACGCTAGAGATGCTGAGATTGCCGCTCTTGAGGTGACTATAGCCGAGCTGGGTGGCGATGAGGATTAATTTTCTTTTGTTTTGCTGTTGATTTGTACATTTTGGATTATTTTTGTACATTTTGGATTTTGACTTTTTCTCGGGTGAGAGCCCCTGTTTGGTGTATATGCCTCCTTTTTATTGTATCTGATGGCCTGAGTGCCTTTGCTATTAGGTGTTCTATGTTCCTGCAGGTCAGTCTAAAAACAGGTTTGGTAGGCGACTGTTTATGTGAAAGTCCATAGACCTTAATTAAACTCCTCTTATTAGTTACTAAATTACTTGTTAATTTAGTGTTTAATGATCTATGTAATATGCATGCAAATATAAAGATATTTATATAAAAGAAGAAATTTTCTCACATTGAAATGGAAATGTTATGGGCACAACAAGAACTCCTTCTTGTTGTTCTTGAGCTATAATATAGATGATCCTCCAAAAACCTTCAAACTAGAAGATCTCCTTTAAATTGCACCCAAGATTAACCAAAATAAACTTAACTTATTACTAACTAGATAATAAGAAAAGTTACACTAATATTAGAATATATATATTGCTACTTTAGTAATACTTAGTGAATATTAGTATATGAGAGTTTGAGAGAGATGAGAGGATTTTAGTGAGATAAAGCAAAACAAGCAAGAATGAACAACACAAAATGATGAACCATAGTGCCCGTTTATAGGCACTATGGCCGGTCCATATTGGCCTCATAAGGCTCTTATTTTGCTTATTTTAATTCACATGCAAAATGGTGGAGTGTAGTGTTGAGTGAAATGATTTTTGGTATACTATTCATGTCATAATCACATGTGACTTGTGAGCATGAACAAAAACAACCATCATCACCTACACTACTACTATGACCGGCCACATGTGGCCTTATATGGTCCATTTTGATTTTTGATATTTATCTCACAAATACTTATTAATCATATGCTTAATTATCTTATATAATTAAATGTTAATTTGATCATATAACAATTATATGACACAAATAAATAATTAATATGTACTTAACATTTTAAGTGATATTTTACCATTTTATCAATATATAATGGGTCTCACAATGATTAGTTAATTTATTTTACAACTCCTTGTAAATATAATTAACTAATTAGCTCTACCTCAAAATATATGTAAAACCTCAACTAATTTAGTAAACTAACTATTAATTACTAAATTAGATCTTATTTAATCATATTAAAATAAGATTTAAATTTATTAATCAATTATCGTATAATTGAAAAATAAGCTTAATCGAATTTGAGTTCCTAACTCAATTTCTAACTATTAACTCTCGTATATATATCAAATATATGTAAAGGACTAATCAACTGTATCATATACAAATAATTAGTTACTATTTGGGTTTTATCCTATAGGTGTGACCAAAAGGGATCAGTTGATCACCGCCGCCATACGACAATAACGTCAAACTCTAGTCAGCCAACCGTTATTGATTTACGTTAATCAACTGACTAATCATATATATAGAGTCAATAAATATCAACTGTGACAACCCTCGCGAATGCGGAAATAAAGATACAAGCATGCGATTTATATAGCGGAAATATGAAGTTTTAAAAACCTTTATACATGCAAGATAAGAATACGAGGAGTGTCAAATTAAAAACCGAATACAAAATACAACAAGATAAGAGACGTAATCTCTCCAAATGTTAACAAAGTAAAAGTGTTTAGCAAACTAGCTAAAATCATCTAGAGGTGAAACTTCCACGGACAACGCCCGCTAGCTCACACCCGAACCCAAAATAGCATAAGCAAAAAGCTATCCAAATCAAGCAACCTGTTCATCCATGAAAAACATGAACGCCACAGTCAGTGGGGAGTAACTCCGGGTTCTCCCAGCCATATCACATTAAACGTACATAAAAGGAAATACAAAATAGAAGCATGCATATGTAGATATATATATATGTGAAATACGATAAGGATAGATAGGCAATTCAATATATCATCATAAGAGTATGAGAGGTACAATCCGAATCCATCATGTTATACAAAGACTCGGGGAAGACACTCTTAGGCAACCGAATACGCTCACTAGGGCTTACATCTCACCGTTAGCGGTATAAGTTTGATAAGATTGAGACTCGACAAACAAACCATGCCAAGTCTCCAACGATCAATCATATAATCATTCAACCAAATCATAACGACTCAATGCCAACATCTCTCACGGTAAATGAAAGCGCACGGCACCGTGACATGGCAAGTATGATTAAAAGGCATCCACGGGATAAACATTTCCCTGACGCATACAGATTCAATTCATTTCGTATGTGCACTAATTTCCTTCCGGTAGGACAACGATATAATACGGTCCTAGTCTAAATCTGGCCAGAACCCGGAATCGCATTTTCCAGTTCGACATGCTATAAACATTTCGCATCCAAGACTCGGTCACATCATGACGCCGAGTACCCCAAATTCGGTAGATCAATTCACGAAAGAGGCGGAAAAGAGCTCAAGCCTCATAACAAGCGGTACGCTACATGCAAATAACACCACCTCGCAAGTACACAACATTTGACGGCCGGGTCGATCAACGCAAAGCGTTCAACTCCCAACAACGTGGCCGTATGCCCACTAACACATGCATTTAAGCAGTAGGATACCTCCCCGTTCCGACATTCCAGCCTTACGGACGTGGAGGTACCCAAGGGAATGAGAGCACAAAGCACAAGACAAAATAGTGCTCAAACCGTATCATTTGTAAAAACCGACTCAAAGTGGAACATACCAAAAACCGTCACCAAACATGTGATACAAGCGAATGAAATATCAAATATTCAAAACATTAATATTATAAGTCACTACGTAAATTCATACGATAAACGAACCATCGGAAATATTATAAATGAAAACCGTAAACAAAAATCACAAACACCTTCCAGCAGGTGCCAGCCGGTCAGGTGGACCGGCTGCCGGTCAACCGGCTAAGGCCAACTATCATATGAAAATTCAACTTGAAATAACAGAGTGTCCCAACCGGTCAGGTGGACCGGCTGCCGGTCACCTGGCTGGGACCAAAGGGTCATTTGAAAAACAAAGGGGAAGGAGGAGTGTCTCAACCGGTGGTCTGACCGGCTGCCGGTCAACAGGCTGAGACCAATGCCTTACTTCAAAATCACGTAAAAGTGTAATAATATATAGCCACTGCCCCAGCCGGTGGTCTGACCGGCTGCCAGTCAACCGGCTGGGGTCCATAGTACACGAAATTCCCATTTTTCACTAAGGATCCAATTTCAACCATTATCAAATATTATCATAAATCATCAAAACTCATATGAATTCTCAACATACAACACATACCATCATCAACACAATTACTAAGCTCACTAATCGTATTCTAAATACGATTCCTAGCATAGAAAACACGTAAAACACGTAAATGATATCGAGTAACCCTTCACCGTTACCTTATTGCGTCTTTACTCCGCGTCAAGGTCCTCTTCTATTAGGAAATAGTCTTTGTCGGGATCTTGGAGGTCACCACCTACAAAATAGTTAATAAAAGATGAATTTACTTCACCTTGAGAAAGACGGAAAGTTTGAAAAGCGAGAAAGACGGTAATTTTATTACCAATACGGATAGAGGAAGGTAAGAGGGGAAGAATGAGACGAACTTACGAGAATTTGAGCGAGAAACGAAAGAGATACGATGATTCAAAGATTGGATCAAAATGGAGGCAAGTGTTTTGGTTTTCTTAAGGTAGAAGAAATGTTTGAGTTGTGGTTGTATGAGTATGGATTAGGTTAGGAGTAGTATGAGTTGTATAAGGAAAAGTCAAGAAAAAGTCAAAGTCGGCTTAAGACGGGATTCACATAGAATCTCGCGGAAATTCCAAATACGAACTCGGAAATTCTAAATTCGACTCGGAACATTAAATTCTAAAATAAAACTAAAATACGCTGAAAAGTATCCGTAAAATATTTTCATTATAAAAATAGGGTACATTTCCGGGTGTTACAAATCAACTGTATCATATACAAATAATTAGTTACTATATGGGTTTTATCCTATAGGTGTGACCAAAAGGGATCAGTTGATCACCGCCGCCATACGACAATAACGTCAAACTCTAGTCAGCCAACCGTTATTCACTACTACAAAAATCATCATAGACATCAGACATTTTCTTCAATAGGCATCGGATTTGCAACTGATGCACAGTTGACACATGTATATTCTTTATGCATATACATCAGTTTTAAGTCTGATGTCTATTAAAAAATAGACATCGGTTGTATTTTGTCTGATGTCTATTCACTATATGTGCATCAGACTTTTACTAAAAATAGACATCAGTTTTAATAAAAGTCTCATGCATATTAAATTTATTTTTAAAAAAAATAATAATAATAGCAGGTTCATCAACCAATAATATTAAGCAAAAACCACAAGCATCCAAAATTAATAACCACCAAATACATATTACAAATTTGACTAGTGAGCAAAATATTGTATCTATACAACCAAACCCATCATCTCACAACTAATGCATTATATTACTAAGCATTTAGAAAATAATCCGCCCATAAATCCCGAACCTCGTCGATTTCGTCTTGTGAAAATGATGTTGTATCTTGAAAAAGCTGCAAGTCAAGAACATTGCTTTATCCAGACAATAAAACTAATAAATTATTGTGCATCACTGCGGCTAAAAATTTTGACGCTATGGGATGGGTCAGAGGGTACGGTGGTGATTAAGAATTACCTCAATACATTTGAGGGGCGGTACAACTTAGTAGGATGTGAATATCACAAGGCGAAGGCAAAAAATACAATGAAGACTTAACTTTAAACAATGAATGAAAAACAAAAACAAAAAACGTTTAGAGAACCCGTCGAATTATTAGGACTAGTGACGATCTCAAGCATGTACCGCATAATGTAGTAACCACATTCTGTTATACCTGGCTGACGGGCACACTAAAACAACATGTCATGAGTATAAATGACACATTCTTATCAATAAAGTAGTGAGCAAAGTCTACGCAAAAAATGTGTGTGGAGCCAAACCATACACATTATATAACACGACAAGCACTTACATCAAGCTTTATCCATTGCGGCATTTTACTGGAATTTCTTGTGCCCCCTCATAACCATAAACTCTTATAGACCTATGACATAGGTGCATTTTGAAAAAAAAACGTTAATGCACAAACTATGTAATTAGTGTTTCAATGAACATTTTACGAAAATCGTAATTAAGATGAGCTCACGTATTAAGTAATGTCTTAAATACAAGAATCTCTGATATATATAGGGTCCAAGCGATCAATAACCATCAATTTACGATCCATTCAAGATCTCCGTTAATTACCTACTCACAAGATCACTAATATGTTATGAAAATTACAATCTGATAATATCAAAACTTACTAGCTCAATATATAAAGATTTAACATAATACGTAAGAGAGCTAACCTAAAAATTAAAATATTAAGCCTATAGAACACTCACACGCATAAGATGTCTAACAAGTTCTCATTACACTATGTTTTGATTGAGATAAGTTAAAGGGCTTTGGCATAATACATATTAAAGCACATATATAACATGGTAGATTGAGATAAATTAAGAAATAAACTAAGCAATCATACCAAAAAAGCATAGTAGATTGAGAAAGAATATATAAGTCTAGTTAAAACTGGAGCATTTAAGATGGTCATTTCTTGTGCAAACAACAATTTTTTGCATTAGCTAGGCAAATGTGGCCAATTGGTGTCGTAGATAGTAAGAGAAACATGGTGAAAACGAAAGAATTATAAGTAGGAGCGATAATTTTGGTCCACGTGTAATTGGGTTCAAACTGGAGCAGCGGAGAATTATTGTTTGACGATAATACTGCAGTGCCATGAAAGTTGGCTAATAAAGTCATTAAGTGGCGATACACCCCTTCGAGTTAGACAAATTCTGATAAAAGCCTACTACACGTATGCAAGATCTATCAGGCAGAGTGGACTGACTCGGGAAAGTAACGCCATAAAATGACCATGTAAAGTTAAGTGGCCTAAGATAAGCAACCAATTGATAAGGCAAGCTGATAAAAGGTGAAGGTGTAATACGTAATAAATCCAAAGATCTATCATCCTTGTTCAGATTCTCATTTTACCGTACCATTTCTGGCTGATATATACTTGTTGACAATTTTTTAGACATTGGTGCTAACTACTACAATAGATAAGGTAGCATTTTTTGATGATCAATAGTTTAACACAAATTCTCATTTAGGACGGTCACTATCTGCCTTAAGCTTAAGACCGGTCAAATACATTCGAAATTACCCAACTTATTGCCTAGGAAATATCAAAAGTTTTGTTTTTATTAGTAGAATTTGAATCGTCTTAAGCTTAAGACGGACAGTACCCGTCTTAAGGAAGACTCAAGGAAACAACGAAACCTAGCAAACTTAATTCCTCAAAGTGTCCAATTAATATAGATCGGATTGATCAAATTAAATGCCAAACAAAAACAAAGAAATCCAGCCAAGTGAATGAACAGACAATTAAGTCCTCAAATAATGAACACTATCAGCAAAAGGAACAGACAAGTACCACACTAGCAGCAACAACAACACGCCTAAAATAATGAACACTAGCAACAACAACAACAACAACAACAACAACAACAACAACAACAACAACAACAACACGCCTAAATTACGAACAATAGCAGCAATAACACCACCTAGATTAAAAAAAGGAAAACCCTAAATTAAGGACATGAAAACTAAGCAATGAACTATACAATTGAAATAACAAATCAAAATCCAAGCAAAAAAACCCTAAATTAAGATAGAGGAGTTAAAGGAGCAGACAAGTACCGATGGAGGAGCAGTGAGGATGGCCGGTGATGGAGGAACACTGATGGAGGAGCAGCGATGGAAGAAGAAGAAGAAGAAGACGACGACGAAAGGGGGTTTTGAGAGCGGTGGAATAGTGACCAGTTAGAAGTGTTTTGATTATATTGGCTTCTAATTTGTTATTTTGTTTTAATAAATATATAAACTTAATGATGAAATGTATTTTTGCGCCAAGTTAAATTTTTACATATGCATCGGTTTTTAAAAAATTTGAGGTATACAATAGATATTATAATAAATATATAAGGTCATTTTAATAGGCATGGGTTCTTGTAAAAGGCTGATGTCTATATAAATGGATAGAAATCGGATTTTTCAAAATATCTGATGTATATATTTATACATCCGATTTTTAAAAAAATCTGATGCCCATTAAGTGATGTCTATTTAACGTTTTGTAGTAGTGATTGATTTACGTTAATCAACTGACTAATCATATATATATAGTCAATAAATATCCCAATTATATTCCTTAATGAGATTTATTATGTGGCGCACTACTTTGGAGGATACCTACTCCAACAATCTCCCACTTGTCTGACACAAGTGTGCGTCACCAGTTCTCTTGTCTCTTTATCACATCTCCCACTCAACGCAAGGTGTCTTTCAGGTCGCACTTGCGATTGATTATATCTAGAGTGGTTTTTCTCGATATGGAAAGTAACTATCTGTTCGGAAAATCTACCATAGATCCCTTTCCGAGCGTGGCCACGTATTTATAGCAACCACTCTCTTAGAGTCTTTCATGTTGAACCGATCAAGAAATTTTATCAATATAAGTTTCTTTACTTAATGCTAGTATCCTTTTGGATCTATCCCTATAGGTCCAGATACCTAAGATGCGCTGGACCTCTCCTAAGTCTTTCATTTGGAAATGAATCCCTAGCCACTCCTTCACAGAAGTGAGCATTGGCATATCATTCCCAATGAGTAGTATGTCATCTACATACAAGACTAGAAAAGTTATTTTACTCCCACTAAACTTCATGTATAAACATGGTTCCTCGACACTTCGAGTGAAACCGTTTTGTTTAATTTAATGATCGAAACAATGATTCCAACTCTTGGATGCTTGCTTAAGACAATAGTGTTGGAGCTAGTGTCCTCCATAGTTAGTGCAATAACATAAATAAATCTCTATAGGTTCACAGGGTATACTTTGTATTATAATCAGTTGATTAACGTTAACCAATAACGGTTGGCTTGCTAGATAAGTTTAACGTTATTGTCATACAAATAGCGGTGATCAACAGGTCCCTAAAAGTCACACCTAAAGGATGTGTTTGAGAGATGTGATTATTTGAGAAAATAATCATATTGATGCCTTATTAAATGACTAAAAGGTTAGTCGATGTTTTTGACTAAAAGGTTAGTCAATGTGATGATGACAGATTATTTAATAACGATTAAATAAAGTTAGCTGAGACGAATTAACTGTAATTCGTAAATTGAATATAAAATGTTATATTTAATTGTTATATATAATGTAAGCTAATTAAACATAAACCGTTATAATTAATTGGCAAATTATAAATATACGGATATTTATAACTAATGATGTATTATAGTGATGTCGGTCCATGACAAATGACGATTATAATATATTACATTATATTGGAAGCTAAGATAACCGAAACAAAAGTGTCCAGATACACTCTGTTTTTCGGTCAATGGGTGGTTAGTTATTTTGAGGAGAAAAATTCTCCCCATTAAACCTAATGGTGCCGTGAGAAAGCAAGGGGAAGAGGAAAAATTCAGATTTTTATTCTAACCCTAATTCATTCTCTCTTGTGACTCGATCATTGACATCTCACAAAAAGAAAAGAAACAGTATTCTTTTCTATCTTTTTCTAGCAAAACCTAAGGCATATCTTGATCAATCCTTGGTGCAACGATTAGGAGATATCAAATTTTGATATTTGTTCTTAGGCCATTAAAGCAAGGACTAAAGGTTATTTTTAATCTCTCGCTTATTATGCATTTTCGTTTATGACTATTAATCATATAATCATAATTTCATTATAATCCTGAATGATTTAAAGGGAAGTATACGGATATTTTCCCACAAGTTGTATCAGAGTCAAAGGGCTATGAAATTGTTTATATGATTTTCGTAAATATTGAATTTGTATAATTCTTAATAAAAAAAATTTTTCATTTCGGCAAAAAAATTTTTGTGCCGTGTGTTTTTTTTTTAGGGTTCCATTTTGATTCAAATATAGTTATTTTAAAAGGTTGAGATAATAATATATGAATTTGTAGATGTTACGAATTAAAACGTAAATGGAATTTGATATGAATGTTAATGAACATCCTTTTGCTTTATATTTTCATTATAAAATGATCTAGATATTCATGTTAAAAGGTTAATTTGAATCATCTAGTTTGTATCAATGTTTAATATCGATTAGATATTGTTTGTTTGTACCGATCTAGTTAATATAAGCATGATCGAATTAAAACCGTTTAATTTGATTATTTTTTT
>JAIUZE010023967.1:18954-43123 GCA_022085475.1 Heliosperma pusillum | reverse complement strand
AGCTGGCTCCCTTCCCAAAGCGGAACTCTTAGGATTCCATGCCCCCGGCTTGGTATCAAAAGGCCCAAGTCAGTGACACAAAAGCTATTAACCATGAACTATATACTCGTTAAAGATAGTAAGGCCTATCAATGTCATGGTCCAAGATACTCATTTAGAATTAGAATGGTCAAGCCGCCATATACTCATAATTCTCTATGGGTACTTAGTCAACACGACACCAACCATATAATAAAACAGTCACGGGAAAAACATCCTATCATGTGACTAATTGCATATCAATAATAATCAAATATCATATCGCCTCATATCTACTAAGGCTAATTCATAATTAAATACAACCTCACTTGAAGACAAATCCCCGACCCGAGTCCCGCGACGGGTCATCAGTCAACTCGGGGCTGACTAGATCTTAGTTTGACCAAACCCGTTGGATCAAACCGGCTAGAAACAGAGTCTTTATCACATAGACATAAAATCAACATATTCATTACATGTTATTTTAATAAAGCTTCTAACATGTGAATTATTAAATCTTACGTAAACCCCCGCTTGACTTAAAGGATATCAAAATAAACTACGATCTCGTCTTATAATTTCTAACATGTGAGAAATAATAATTTTATGAAAAACCTTTTTAATTAAATATTTTACTTATTAATATTTCCCACTTGCTAAATATTACAAAACACGATAAAAATGACGATAACTCAAAAAACGTCACAAGTCCCAAAGTGGGACCCACGGGCTGAGTTGGGCCGGACCCCACCTGGGCCTGGATGGGCCCCACGGCCTGTTTTGGGCTAAAATGGCTGTTTTCATTTAAATTTCTAAAACCGTTTCTTAAAAATTCCCGCATGCTTTAACATATTTAAAACCCGTCAAAACAACAATTAAACAATCAAACATCGACACAACCCAAAGACCAAAACCCGGACCCACCATGAACCAACCCAGACCGGGTCTGAACCGGCCTGGACCGGCTGGTTTGGTCCGGTTCACAGCCACCATAACCGGCCACTTCCACGGCCAACACCACCACCCATACAACTTAATTCTAACATGATTTTTCATTAACAACAACCATTTTAACAACCAATTTAACCATCAATCATACAAAAATCATTATTATGAAAAAAAACATCAAAATTCATCAAGAACACTAAACATATTAAAATTTCCTAGACAACATAAAAAATCATAACTTATTAAAAATCATCAAAATTCATACAACATCATAAAAATCATAACTTAGGGAAAATCATCAAAATTTACCAAGAACACTAAACATATTATAAATTCATACAAAATCATCAATATCATAACTTATGGAAAATCATCAAAATTCACCAAGAACACTAAACATATTATAAATTCATACAAAATCATAAAAATCATAACTTATGGTAAATCATCAAAATTCACCAAGAACACTAAACATATTCCAAATTCATACAACATGCCAAAAACCACTACTTATCATGATACTACCAAAATTCCATAAATCATAAAAACATGAACTAAAACAAAAATGAACCAAAATCAAATGAAACAAAACTAAAGGCTATGTTACTAACTAAAATCATAAATAACCATAACATGAACAAAAACTAAAGGCTATGTGACATTAATTCGTCGAGTAAAACGGAATTGTTACCTTAGCTAGCCAAAACAATTAGCACCAAAATAATAAGAAATATATATAATAAGAAACCCTTCTCCTAATCTTCACCCAAAATATACGAGTCTCCAAACTCGTCTTCAAAATCTTCCCCTATAAAAATATGACAAGAAAAACATTATTAGCACATAAAACTAATTTTCTCATAATTAAAGTGTTGAAAACGATCTTGACGGAATTGAAATTAAACCGTACGTGAAGATGGAGAGCGAAGAGGAGAGTCTAGAAATATAAGATAGGAAGGATTTAATTAAGAAATTAAGATTTTATGAAGGTTTTGCTCAAGAACGATGAAGAACAAATGATGAACGACGAAGAACACGAAGAACGATTAAAGAAAGCGATATTTTGATATTTATTTGATTTATTGTAAAATGAAAAGTTGTTTGTGAGTAAGGAAGAGTGGGTTGAGCCGTGTGTTTATAGGCAAATAAGAATGTCGAGTTTTGAAATTGTTGTTACGTAATTGACTCGCGTTTAATAATTATTTTACGGTAAACGATTAAATATAATTAACGATAAAGTTAATTAAACTAAATATCAAGATATTATGATATTGTAATGAAAAATAATGAAAATATCAAGCCCTATTAGAGGGTGGATGAGCCGTGTGGTCTTGTGCTTGACGGGTCAGTTTTGTAAACGATTTGCGTAATTTCCGTTAACTGATCGATAAAGTGAAATAATATCTAAATATTATGATATTATAATCAAAAGTAATGAAATATCAAGGTCTAAGAGAGGAGAGGAAAGGAGAGGAGAGCCGTGTGGGTTAGGGGCTTGTCGGGTCTGATTTTTCTCGATTTGCGTAATCTCCGTTGACGGATCGATAAAGTAACAAATATCTAAGATATTTGTATTAGTTTAATCGAAAGAATTAAAATATCTCAAGTGAGTGGAAAACGATGACATGGGCGCGTGACTCATTCCAAAGTCGAGTTTCGAGTTTGTTACGGGATTTACGATGAGTCGGGAATAGTTAAATGACGTTCGGTTTAAAACCGTAAAAGTTATTCTTTAAATTCCGAATAAATTCAAAATAATTATATTAAATTATGATAAATCTTAATAAATCTAAATAAAAATAAATCAAAAATATTATTTTTTTAAATAAAATTTCGGTCTTCAAACTTATGAGTCGAGTCGGGAAAAAGTCAACGGAAGTCAAAGTTGACTGAAAAGTCGAGAAAAGTCGAAGATGACTTAAAAGTCAAGAAAAGTTTAGGACGACTTAAAAGTCAAGAAAAGTCATTGACGACTTTTAAAAAGTCAAGAAAAGTCAAAGACGACTTAAAAGTCAAGAAAAGTCAAAGATGACTAAAAACGGTCTTTTCATGAAATCTCTCAGAAATTCCAAATACGAACTCGGAATTTCAAAATACGACTCGAAACAATAAATTCTATTTTAAAAACTTAAGTCTGCTGAAAAGTGTTATTAAATATTTTTACTAGAAAAAATTGGGTACTTCTCGGGTTGTTACAATCACCCCTCCTTTTAAAAAGTTTCGTCCTCGAAACTTAGAAGAAGGAACGTAACATATATGTAGGTCTATTTCAAAACTGTTAAAATATACTTGTAATAAAAATACTGAGTCTTATCAATGGTACGGAAGGTTCTCATCTGCAGTTTAAGAACATCAACGTCCCAAGTCAAAGACTTTAAAAGGTACATTTTCGCATCAATAAATGAGAAAACTAGTTATCGAACGTCTCCAATAACGAGTCTCAACACTCTTTGACGGTAAAATACTTGAAATCATAAAATATTTCCAAAAGCTTTTAGTTCGGTAATAATTCTACTATCTATGCCTAAAATTTCTAACTAAAACTTATAGTAATCTAACTATAAGAAGTGATATTTGATAGAAGGAACGGAATATTCGAAAAATAAATCGAATAGAAATAGGAAAGAAAGAAGGAGATTTACCTCAAGCAAAGAGCTCGGGATATTTAGCTAACATTTTAGCTTCGGGTTCCCAAGTTTCTGATTCGACGTTTCCCACAACGCCAATGATACGAAACTAAGGTTACCACCTGTTTCGGAGTTGGTTGTTAGCCCTTTCACGTATACGAATCGCCTTTCTTCCAAAGCCAAATGAAGGTTCCACTCCAACACTTCCTCTTGAATAATCAATGACTCGATCACTGATATACTTCTTCAATTGCGAAACTGGAACACCTCATGAACTTTTCCTCAAGTCGGAGTAATCCAGACGATAAGCAACAGGACCAACTCTTTTTAAAGCACACGAAACGGTCCCCAATATATTTAGGACTCAACTTTCCTTTCACTCCAAACCGTTTCACTCCTTTCATTGGTGACACTTTAAGTAATACCCGATCATCAGCATCAAACTCAAGTGGTCGACGACGAACATCGGCATAAGATTTCTGTCTATCTTGAGCGGCCTTCATTCGCTCTCGAATGACTTGAACTTGATCAATCGTTTCAGTACCTATGTCGGGACTCAATATATGATCATCCTGAACTTGATCCCAACAAACCGGACTACGGCATTTCCTACCGTATAAAGCCTCATATGGTGACATCTTGATAGAAGCAAGATAACTGTTGTTATAAGAAAATTCCACCAAAGGCAAACTCTTCTCCCAAGATGTATGAAAGTCTAAAGCACAAGACCGAAGAAGATCTTCCAAAGTTTGGATCGTTCTCTCGGTCTGACCATCAGTAGCGGCATGAAAAGCTGTGCTCATCAAAAATTTACTACCTATGGCTTCTTGCAAAGCTGTCCAGAATCGGGACCCAAATCTCGGATCACGATCTGAAACTATATCTTTAGGAACTCCATGGTAGCGTACTATCTCTTTCACATAAGCAATAGCTAAAGCCTCTATCCTCCAAGATTCATTGATAGGCACGAATCTAGCACACTTGGTTAGACGGTCTACAATAACCCAGATGGCATTCTTCCCACTAGAAGTAGTAGGTAAAGCCATCACGAAGTCCATAGAAATAGACTCCCATTTCCAAGAGGAATTTCCAAAGGTTGCAGTAAACCTCCGGGTCTTTGATTATCAATCTTCACCTTCTGACAATAAGACATCTACTAACATACTCCTTCACTTCATCTCATAGAAATAAGGGCCATTTCCAAAGAGGAATTTCCACAGGTTGCAGCAAACCTCCGGGTCTTTGATGTTCAATCTTCACCTTCTGACAAGTAAGACATTTACTAACATACTCCTTTACTTCAATCTTCATCCTAGGCCACCAAATCTGTGGTCTCAAATCTTTATACATTTTGTCACCGCCAGGATGAATAGAATAAGGAGAAAGGTGAGCTTCATCAAGTATTCTCTTTCTCAACTCGGCACTTCTCGGAACAAACATTCTACCATGGTAACTAAGGTAGCCATCATTATCCACCACACAATCCTTAGCTTGCCCAAGTAATATTTTTGCTCGTATGGCGATAAAAGTAGCATCCTCCGGTAAACAAGTACGAATCTCTCGATAAAAATCAGGTTCCGAAGTCAAAGCACCAAGATAATCAAATCCTTTCCCAACAAACTGTATCTGAAGCTTCTGAAATTCGGTTACTATTCATCGGGTAACGTACAAGAGCATTTTAATGAATTACTTCCCTTTCTACTCAAAGCATCTGCCACAACATTTTGCTTTTCCCTCGTGATCAATCACTCGCATCAAATCATTCACCAACTCTAACCATCTTCCTCTGCCTCATGGTTCAACTCTTTCTGAGTAAAAAATGCACCTCATGCTTTTATGATCGGTATATATGCGACAATGAACTCCGTAAATAGGGTCTCCACGTTTTCAAGGCATTACCCAGCTGCTAACTCAGATCATGAGTCGGGTAATTCACTCATGAACCCTGAGTTGTCGAGAAGCATAAGAAATGACTTTTCTATTTTGCATCAAGAGACATCCCAAACCATGCTTTGAAGCATCACAATATACATCAGAATCAGCTTCATCATCTGGTAAAGTTAAAACCGGTGCGGTAGTCAATCTCTTCTTTAATTCTAAGAAGGCAATCTCACATTCATCGGTCCAGATATACTTTGCTTCCTTCTTTAGCAATTGAGTCATCGGTCTTGCTAATTTAGAGAAATTTTTCACAAACCGACGATAATAACCCGCTAAACAAAGGAAACTCCGAATCTCGGGACACATTTTTCGGACTCTTCCAATCCACAACTGCCTCAATTTTAGCTGGATCGACCATAACACCGTCTTTTGAAATGACATGACCAAGGCAAGATACCTCGGGCAACCAGAATTCACATTTGGAGAACTTAGCATACCACTTTTGGCGTCGAAGAACACCCAAAATGGTTCGAAGGTGATCGGCATGTTCTTCCTTAGATTTCGAAAAGATCAAAATATCATCAATAAATACCACCACACATTTATCGAGGTACTTCCTGAAAGTACGATTCATCTGATCCATGAATATTGCGGGAGCGTTGGTCAAACCGAATGGCATCACATTGAATTCGAAATGACCATACCTCGAGCTAAAAGCAGTCTTGGGCATATCTGCTTCCCTAACGGGAATTTGATGATAACCCGATCTAAGATCAATTTTAGAGAAAGTAGAAGCACCCCGTAACTGGTAAAAAAGATCATTGATACGAGGAAGAGGATATTTGTTTTTGATTGTGACACGGTTCAATTCACGATAATCAATGCACAGCCGCATAGAACCGTCTTTCTTCTTGACAAATAGCACGGGCGCACCCCAAGGAGAAGCACTAGGCCTTATGAAGCCTTTCTCAATCAAGTCATCAAGTTGGATTCTCAACTCTTTCAACTCGGAAGGCGCCATACGATAAGGAGCTTTGGCAATTGGTCCAGTTTCAGGAACTAGATCAATAGAAAATTCAACATCTCTTTCAGGAGGAATCCCGGGTAATTCATCGGGAAATACATCCGGAAATTCTCGAACAATAGGAACATCCTTCAAAGAAGGAAGAGAAGAATCAGAAGTAGTCACTACACATAAAAATGCTTGATGACCCTTCTTCAAAACATTTATCATTTTCATTGCTGGGATTAACTTCACCCTTGTTTGCTTTCTAACTCCTTGATAAGAAACACGAATACCCAAAGGACTTTTAAGAATAATCTTCTGGTCACGGCATTCAAATCGAGCATGATAAGTAGATAACCAATCCATGCCCAGAATAATATCAAACTCTTCAAGAGGAAACCGTAGAAGAGTAGCCGGAAAAATAGATCCATTTATGGATATTGGAATGTCGGAATGAAGATAAGAGCATGAAAATACATCTCCGGATGGTAACGAAATAGGAGTAGTTTCTCCGACTGAAGCTTTGAGCGGTAATTTATCGGATAGTCTCATTGAAATAAAAGATAAAGAAGCTCCCGTGTCAAATAAAATTAAACACGGTAATTCATAAATCGAGAACATACCCGTCACGATGTCTGGCTGAGCATCAGCCTCAGCACGGCTCATAATAAAAATTCGACCCTTAGGTCGCCCAGAAATACCCGGTGTAGAAACCGTACTCTTCCTCTCAGGACATACATTAGCCTTATGCCCTGGTTTCTGACAAATAAAGCACACAAACGGCTTGTTGAAGCAACCAACACCAGGGTGAATAGGCATCTTGCATGTAAAGCAGATACGACTTTTAAGGTCGTTGTTGTTACTCGGAACAAATGGACGGTTTCTCTGATTTGCCGGTCCACTCTGAAAGTTTCTCCTCTTGTTTGGAAAAGAGGGAGAAAAGGAAGGTCGGGAAACAGGATATAAGGGTCTCTTGCCATGAGAATTAGGAGCAATATAAGAAGTACGAGCCTCTTCGACAATCTCCCGAATAGAACTCTCCGCCCATAAAGCATCATTATAAATAGAGACGAAAGAAGTAGAACCCCTACTTATCTTCCCCTTCACCTGAGGAGATAGCTTTCCTAAGTAAAATAAAGCTTTGTCCTCCTCCCTCGAAATAAGTCGAGTGGCATAATGAGCCAACTCGTTAAACCTGGTTGTGACCTCTTGAACAGAAAGAACTCCCTGCTTAAAGTCCATGAACTCCTTTAGCTTTTGCTGTCTCAACTCATCCGGGTAAAACCTCGTCTCCAAAAGTTCCCGGAAACGAGTCCACCCAAAATTTGGCTCCAACTTAGCAGTAGGACCCGAAAGAGTCCACCACTGATCTGCCTCCTTCACTAAAAAGTGGGAAGCAAGACGGACCTTGTCCTCTTCAAGGACATCATAAAGAGAAAAACTCTTCTCCATATCTCGTAACCACTCAGAAAGCTTAACGGGATCAACTTCGCCATCGTAGGTTTTGGCTTGGCTCTTCGATAGCTGTGAAGCAACCCACGTATAACTCCCGTGCCTCTCACGATCGGGAATAGGATTAGGAATCGGATTTGCCTGTTGGTTTTGCTGGTTTTGCTGGTTTTGGATAATAACGGTAAGAGCTGCTAAGATCGTGTTGTCAATCCTCGGAGGCATCTTGAAAAATAAAACACAGATTAGTACTTATCATTTAGCAAGAACAAAGAGACTACAACATAAATCCTAATCTACCCATCTTACCCTTCTATCTCACGGTTTATTATTTTATTAAGGTCAAGTTATTTATACAAGAGTACACAAACGTGCGTCGGGAGCAAAATAGCTCTGATACCAACTGTGACACCCTCAAATTTGCGGAAAGAAAAAAAAATAATTTAAATAAATAAAAGATAATAACACATAACAAGTGTCATAAAATAAAAATGGGTCATTATACAAAAGGAAAATAATATTATACCTAAAAATTATACAAGACGGGAGACATATCTCTCGTATAAATACGGAAATAAAAGAGTGTATAATATTATACAATCCTAAAGAACCGGATATAGGTCCAAGGTAAATACTTCGCTCGCTAGCTCGTCAATGTACCCCAAATATGCATCACCACCTGTTCGACCGCATTAAATATAAACACGGAAGCCACAGTCAGTGGGGAGTAACTCCGAGTTCTCCCAGCCCCGAAATGTCGAGTTTAATGAAACATGCAAACATAAAAGCAATGTATATAGAAAATACAAAACCTTAACATATATGATATGCTTTTCATGTTAAGAAACAATTAACTAACATATAACCTATCATATGAAAGCTATCATGTGAATCCGATAATAATCTATAATACGAGGTAGGGAAGCTGGTATGCTAGCGCAGAGGTTACCGTTAACATGGCCATGATACACTCAAACCCTAATCAACACGTAATCATGTGAATCAGTTAACAATCGGGAATCCAAACTCTATCAATCTTAGCCGGCTTGCATCTCACTTCTAAAACTCATAGAATCATACATACATGAAAGACCAATCCTTCTACAAACAGGCATAAGTTCTTAGCACAGTCAATAGTCGACTTCTGTAACTCGAGGCTATACCACAAGGTAGGAAAACATCCTAGTCCTAGACTGATCAGACCTAGCGAAAACAGCTATTCCATTCCCCGTCTCGTGACCAGAAGTACACAAGAAACTCTACTAGGCGACCCCCTAAGCAGAGATGGCTAGTACTTAAGCTGGCTCCATCCCCAAAGTGGATTAGGTAACCATGCCCCGACTTTGATATAAACCCACCAAGCCGAGACACAAAAGCTATCAAGCTGTGAACTATATACTCGTTAAAGACAGTACGGACCTATCAATGTCATGGTCCAAGATACTCATTTAGAATTAGAATGGTCAGGACGCCATATATCCATAATTCTCTATGGGTACTTAGTCAACACGACACCAACCATATAAACAAACAGTCACGGGAACACATCCTATCATGTGACTAATTGCATATAAATAATAATCAAATATCATATCGCCTATATCTACTAAGGCTAATTCAGTAATTAAAAACAACTTTACTTGAAGACAAATCCCCGACCCGAGTCCCGCGACGGGTCATCAGTCAAAACGGGGCTGACTAGATCTTAGTTTGACCAAACCCGTTTGGTCAAACCGGCTAGAAACAGAGTCTTTACCACATAGACTTAGACATAAAATTCAACATATTCATTACATGCTATTTTATTCCAACTTCTAACATGTGAATTATTAAATCTTACGAAAACCCGCTTGACTTAAAGGATATCAAATTAAACTACAATCTCGTATTATAATTTCTAACATGTGAGAAATAATAATATTTTGAAAACCGTTTAAATAAATAATTTACTTATTAAAATTTCCCACTTGCTAAATATTACAAAACACGATAAAATAACAATAACTCAAAAACCGTCACAAGTCCAAAGGACTCACGGGTCATGGCTGGACCGGCCTGGACTGGGCCGAATTGAACCGGGCCTGGTTTGGCCCACGGGCTGGTTTGACCAGTTTTTGATCAACATTTATAAAACCGTTTCTTAATATTTTCCCGCATGCTAAACATATTTAAAACCCGTCAAAACAACAACAAAACAATCAAGTATCGACTCAAACTCAAAGGACCAAAACACGGACCAACCAGACCGGGCTGGACCGGGTCTGAACCGGCCTGGTTTGGCTCGGTTTTCCAGCCACCAAAACAGCCACCCTACGGCCACCACCAACATCAACTCTAAATTATTTCTAACATGTTTTCATTAACAAAGAACCATTTTTACAACCAATTTAACCATCATCCATACAAAAATCATGATTATGAACAAATCATCCAAATATGTCAAGAACACTAAACATATTAAAAATTCATACAACATAATAAAAATAACCACTTATCATGTTACTAGTTAAAACCTTAATAACCATAACATAAACAAAAACAAAAGTATGTAACATTAATTCGTCGAGTAACTCGGAATCGTTACCTTAGCTAGCACAAAATCAATTAACACCAAAATAAGAAGTAAAAACCCGTCTACTAGTCTTCTTCTAATATATACGAGTCACCAAACTCGTCTTTAAAATCTTCTCCTATAAGAAATAACAAGAATAACATTATTAGAATTAAAACTTGAATTTCAACAATTAAAGTGTTGAAAACGATTTTGTCGGAATTGGAAATAAAACGTACGTGGAGATGGAGAGCGGAGAGGAGACTCTAGAAATATAAGTTAGGACGGATTGGAACAAGTAACGAAGGTTTTGTGACGATTTTGCTCAAGAACGATGAAGAACGCTCAAGAACACGAAGAACGATTATGATTAGATTAAAGAAAGTATTAATTAGATATTAAGTTGATTTAATGTAAAATGAAAAGATAAGTAGTGAGTAAGTGTGGGGAGTGTGCCGTGTAGTTATAGGGGATTACGGGAGTCGGGTTTTGAAATTGTTGTTACGGGATTGACTCGGGTTTTATAATTATATTATGGTAATTATTTAGATATAATTAGATATTAAGTTAATTAAATCAAATATCTAGATATTATTTAGATATTATGTTATTGTAATCAAAAGAAAGAAAATATCTAGTCCTAAGAGAGGAGGAGGAGCCGTGTGATTGTAGAAGAAATCGGGTCTGTTTTCTAAGCGATTTGCGTAATTTAAGTTGACGGATCGATAAAGTTAAAAATATCTTAGATATTCGTATTAGTTTAATCCAAAGAATTAAAAGATCTAAAGTGAGTGGAAAAAGATGACATGGGGCGTGTGACTCATGCTAGAGTCGGGTTTCGGGTTTGTTTCAGGACTTAAGTTGTCTCGGGAATAGTTAAATGACGTTCGGGGTTAAACCGTAAAACCTTCTCTTAAATTCCAAATAAATTCAAAATAATTATATTAAATTATCATAAATTCAAATAACTCTTAATAAAAATAAATTAAATTGATTATTTTTCAAATATAATTTCGGTCTTTCAATATACGGGGTGAGTCGGAAAAGTCAACGAAAGTCAAAGTCGACTTAAAACGGGATTCTCATGGAATCTCGTAGAAATTCCAAATACGAACTCGGAAATTCCAAATTCGACTAGAAACAATAAATTCTAAATTAAAACTTAAATTTGCTGAAAAGTATCCGTAAAATATTTTCACTAGAAAAATAGGGTACTTTTCGGGTTGTTACATTTGCTCACTTAACCAATTCAATCCAATTCTCATATATACTTCTAATAATCATCAACAATCAATATATATCATCAACAATCATCATATAACAACATTCATTAATCATAGCATGATTTCTAATCTTCCTATTCGTATTCTAATACGATTTCTAGCATAAAAAGCATGTAAAACACGTAAATGATACCGAGTAACCCTTCACCGTTACCTTTAAGCGTCTCTACTAATCGTCAAGCTCCTCTTCTATAAGGAAATAGTCTTTGTCGGGATCTTGGAGGTCACCACCTACAAATAGATCGTAAAAAGATGAATAAAGTTCATCTGGAGAAAGACGGAAAGCTTGAAAAGCGAGAAAGACGATACTTTTAATATCAATACGGATAGAGGAAGGTTAGGGAAGAAGAATAAGACGAACTTACGTAAATTCTATCAAAGAACGAAGAAGCTATGCGAATTCTAAGATCGATATCAAAGAGGGAAAGTTTCTTGAGATTTCATAAGGAGGAAGATATTGGTTTTTTGTGTTTGAATGAAAATTAGGTTAAGGAGTAGTGTGAGTTGTGTAGGAGAAAAGTCAACGGAAGTCAAAGACGGTTCCAAAGTCAAGGAAAGTCAAACTCGACTCAAAAGTCAAGAAAAGTCAAACTCGCCTTAAGACGAGATTTTCATGGAATCCCGCAGAAATTCCAAATACGAACTCGGAAATTCTAAATTCGACTCGATACATAAAGATCTTAATTAAATCTTAAAATTACTGAAAAGATTTCGTAAAATATTTCTACTAGAAAAATAGGGTACATTTCCAGGTGTTACAACTCAACTCTTTCTTCTTCCTTAAGAAAACCAAAGAAAACCTAGTTTCCATTTCTTCCAAGCTTAGATTCGTCATAACTCTTTCGTTTCTTGATCAAATTCACGTAAGTTCGTCTTATTCTTCCCCTCTTATCTTCCTCTATCCGTAATGGTAATAAAATTACCGTCTTTCTCGCTTTTCAAACTTTCCGTCTTTCTCAAGGTGAAGTAAATTCATCTTTTATTGACTATTTGTAGGTGGTGACCTTCAAAATCCCAACAAAGACTATTTCTTAATCGAAGAGGACCTTGACGCGGAGTAAAGACGCGTAAAGGTAACGGTGAAGGGTTACTCGATATCATTTACGTGTTTACATGCTTTTTATGTCAGAATTCGTATTTAGAATACGATTAGAAAGCTTAGGAATTGTGTTATTGATAATGATTGTTGTTAGTTGATGATTGTTGATGATGAATATTGATTGTTGATAATTGATAGAAGTTAATTATGAGAATTAGAAATGATAGAACTTGAATTGAAGTTCACGGATTGAACTGGGGTTCCCAGCCGGGTGACCGGCCGCCAGTCTGCCCACCGGCTGGGAACACATCAGTAGTGAAAGTTGGATTTTTTAGTAGTGGTGCTCTCGGCCGGGTGCCTGGCCGCCGGCCCCCAGACCGGCCTGGAACACGCTGCCCTTTTCTTTGTGATTTTAGTATTATGCTTGAGGCGCATACCATGTGACCGGCCGCCGGTCCACTGACCGGCCAGCAATACGCTGACTTGTTTTCTTATATTTTTCTAAATTCGTAATTTATAATAGTTCGCATGGTTCGTTTAATGTATAAATTTACGTAGTGACTTATAATATTAATGTTTCGAATATATGATATTCCATTCGCTTGTATAGCATATTTTGTGACAGTTTTTGCTATGTCCCACTTGGAGTCGGTTTTTACAAAGGTTACGGTTTGAGCACTATTTTGTTATGTGCTTTGTACTCTCATTCTCTTGGCTACCTCCACGTTCATAAGGCTGGAATGTCGGAACGGGGATGTATCCTACTGCTTAATTGCATGTTAGTGGGCATACGACGACGTTGTTGGGAGGCGAACGCTTTGCGTTGATCGACCCGTTCGTCAAATGTTGTGTACTTGCGAGGTGGTGTTATTTGCATGTAGCGTACCGCTTTTTATGTGGCTCAAGCTCTTTTCCGCCTCTTTCGTGAATTATATCGACCGAATTTGGGGTACTCGGCGTCTTTGATTGACCGAGTCTTGGATACGAAATGTCATCGCTTGTCGAATCGGAAAATGGTTATTCCGAGAGTCTGGTCAGGTTTAGACTATGAACCGTATTATTATCGTCGTCCTACCAGGAGGAAATTAGTCTACATATACGAAATGTCATCGTGTATGCGTTCAGGGAAATGCTTATCTCGTGGATGCCTATTAATCATACTTGCCATGTACACGGTGCTAGTGCGTTTCATTTACCGTGAGAGATGTCGTCTTTGTGTCGTTGTGTTTGGATGGGTGATTACATGATTGATTATTCATGGTCATACCATTGACTTGGCATGGTTTGTTTGTCGAGTCTCAATCTTATCAAACTTATACCGCTAACGGTGAGATGCAAGTCCTAGTGAGTGTATTCGGTTGCCTAAGAGTGTCTTCCCCGAGTCTTTGTATAATATGATGGATTCGGATTTGTACTTCTTATGCTTTTATCATTATATATTGAATTGCCTATCTATCCTTATCGTATTTCACATGTATATCTACATATGCATGCTTCTACTTTTGTATTTCTTTTTATGTACGTTTAATGTGATATGGCTGGGAGAACCCGGAGTTACTCCCCACTGACTGTGGCGTTCATGTTTTTCATGGATGAACAGGTTGCTTGATTTGGATGGCTTTTTGCTTGTGGTATTTTGGGTTCGGGTGTGAGCTAGCGGGCGTTTTCCCTGGATGAATCACCTCTAGACGTTATTTAGCTAGTTTGCTAATCACTTTGACATTGATAACATTTTGAGAGACTACGTCTCTTGTAGTATTTTATATTTGTTTTGTAATTATTGACATTCCTCGTATTTTCTATCTTGCATGTATAAAGGTTTTTAAAATACCGTATTTCCGCAAATTAAATCACATGCTTGTACGTTTTCATTTCCGCATTCGCGAGGGTTGTCACAAAATTAGTGGATGATCCTCCATAAACTAACCTTAAAAGTAGAAGGCCTTCTTCTTGTTGCACCCAAGAATCCACCCAAATAATCTTACCATATTATTAACTAGATAATAAGTAACAAAAAAACACTACTAATATTATTGTATTACTACACTAGTAATATGATATGAATATTAGTATGCATGTTAGTTTTAGATAGATTTTGAGTTTTAGAGAGAATAAGAAAAATAAGCATAAAATGAATTGAAGTAGTGATCAAATAAGAACAACCATTGTCCTTATATAAGGGCCTTTGGCCGGATCCCATGAGCTCAAAATGAGCCTTATTTTGCTTATTTTAATTCTCATACAAATAGGTAGTGTGTAGGATTATACATGATCATGTTCGTTTGTCATAATCATGTGTTGTAGTGTGTATAAAGAAAACAACCATCATTATGTTTTCCACTACATTATTTCTGTCCACATGGTAAAATGTGGTCCATTTTTATTTTTGATGTTTGTCCCACAAATACATATAACCATATGCTTAATTAACTTGTATAATTAAGTATTAATTTGATCATATAACATTTATATGACTCAAATTAATAATCAATATACACTTAACTTTTAAGTGATATTTTACCATTATAACAATATATAATGGGTCCCACAATGCCCATTTAATTTATTTTATAACTCTTTGTAAATATAATTAACTAATTAACTCTACCTCAAAATATATGCATAATCTCAACTTATTTAATGAATTAACGATTAATCACTAAATAAAATCTTATTTAATCGTATTAAATAAGACGTAAAATTTATTCAGTCAGTTATCGTATAATTTACTAATAAACTTAAGTGGAATGAGTTCCTAACTCAATTTCCAATAAATAACTTTCGTAACTAAACGTGCATATCAAATATATGTAATGCGCTAATTAACTGTATCATATACAATTAATTAGTTCTACTATTTAACTCTAGTCAGCTGAGCGTTACCGAGTTACGTTAATCAACTGACATGAAGTATCAACTGACAAGTTGTTCGTGTAGCAACACTATTGCGGAGGACTCCTCCTCCTACAATTTCTCCCACTTGTCTTGACAAGTTGTGTGCTACTGATTCTCTTGTCCCTTTTGTATCACATCATCCCACTCATCGCAAGGTGTCTTACAGGTCGCACTTGCGATTGAAAATTATAAATAGAGTGGTTTTCTAGATCTGGGAGAGTAACTGTCTGACCGGAAAATCTACCAGAGATCTCTTCCGAGTGTGGCCACGCATTTCCAGTAACTACTCCTCGAGTGGCCCGAAAATGTTAATACAACCGTGGGTGGACAATTCCTGTTGACCCATCTCACACTGTATGATGTAGATCACCATGACCTAGAAGATGTCCATCGGCCTCCTTTCACGGCACGACCTAGGACAAAAACCAAAGTCAATCGGAAACTACACCGACTCAGTTAAATGGTCGCCAGTCTAAAGAATCGACTCATAGGAATAATAGAGAAATCCCCGCCACGACAAGGCTTCAACAATTTTAATAAGGGACTCTATTATGGTCCATGCCTGATAAGTGAATATTTGTATGATTTTAACCCCCATTTTAGCTCGGTTTTGTATATCATTTGTGCTTTGTTAAGCCATTTTATGAGCTAATATCGTCTTCTAGGCGAATTCCTGTGCTCTAACCTGTTTTGTATGGAAAGTGACGTTTCTACGCCCTTTTTCTATATTTCCGAGCATTTGCCTAGAACCCGACGATTTGAAGAAACAAGCTTGACCATGTCAAAGGCATTTCGAGAAGGTTCACTAATTTAAAAGAGAGAAGAAGCAAAGACGGTTTCGTAGTTGTCGGAAGATCAATCAATTAGGCGGAAGAATTTATTGCTTTACATCAAACCATATCAACAAAGCCGATTGAAGAGGTCAAGGGGGATGATGGAAGTCAAGTCAAAGCAAAGGAAGATGAAACGTTAGTCAAGAGCTTCTAGATGCCCACTTACCCGATCGGGTAAGTGTGTACCCGATCGGGTATCCTTGCTGATCCGAGCATGGCGGCTTCAACCTCCTATTTTTGTCCTATGTGTTTAATGCCCGACCTCTTCTCCACGAATCCCTAATACTATAAATAGATGCTCTAGCCCCTCTTCTCAAATCATCCATCTACATCCATCACATCTCTATCTCATACAACTCACAACATCTCCTTTCTTCTTATTTTCTCTTTAGTTTTAGTCTTTCTAGTTTAGATCATTTCTTCTTTTGTCTTTTGTTCTTAGTTTATTTCTGTCCATTTCATATCAAAACATTAGTTTAGTTCAATAGAAATTTAAATCTTTGTAATCTACTTTGTTGGGTACAAGTATTGTAATTCAAGGAACGGTTATTCTATGTAAGGGATTTCTATTATCGTTATCACTTTCGTTGTTGATCGTCCCTAGGTATTCCTAATTTATCCTTTGCTTATTATCCTTTATTGTTTTCCATTTGATTGTTATTTTCTCTTTACATATTGTCTTAGATTCATTTTCATGTTGTTATAATCGTAGTTTCATTTCCTAGATCGTCAAATAGCGTCGTTATTATCGCCTTATAAAGAGTCTAAATTTTTGTCAAAAAAACCAACTAAATATGTCTATCCTAATTTTCATTGTTAATATCATCTTAAACATAAACGTTATCATGAGTGAGTAGTCACCTTTCTAGGGTGTAGGGTAGCCATGTTGGATTGATTAAAAAGATGACAATTGGATAAAAGAAATTGTGCTTCTAAAACATTGTGTTTATGCATGTTTGGACATTAACAATAGTTGACGATTCCTGATCAAAATCATTGACTAGTATGGAATTCTTTTCCAAAGTAGACATACGAGAATTGAATAGACAAAGCGTGACATGGTGGATTAAGACCTAGTAAATCGCCTAAAAGCCTGCTAGACCATCTGATCTATGATTGTAATGAACACACCATTCTTACGAACGCGCAATGAATTATTTGCATATCCTAAATCCAATTTCATCAATATGTCAATCTAAATGTGTGAACCTATTTCCCTAGATGCTTCTCATTATTGTTAATTCATCATTTGCTTTATTGTTTTCATTTAGTTTGCATTTATTTTGTTTTTATTTATGTTCTTTATTAGCTTAGAATTCAAAACCTCAAAACCCAGAAAATCGTTAGATAAAACTCAATTGTGAGACAACTCACAATCCATAGGAAATACCATCTCCCTGAGGATCGACCCCTACTCCTCTAATTACATTAATTCGTTATTAGCCTAGTCTGGGTAAATTATCTTTGTATTGGGCTTGCGACAGGCCCGATTAAATTTTGGCGCCGTTGCCGGGGAGCAGGGTTTAATTTTCCTTTTTCTTGTGATTTTTATCGCAATTAGTTTTATCTAGTCTTGAGGAACCCAAATTCCTTTAGACCTCTCTTGATTTTTCGTCTTTGCTTTCCAATCTTATGCCCAGATCTTCTAGACTAGGGACCCCTATTCCTTTAGACCCCGAACTAGAAAGAACTCAGCGTAGGAAATTAAAGCTATTCAACGAAATTTCAAAAGCTTCTGATATTTCAAGTTTTGATCGTATTCGTGAGAAATACTCGAATATCTTACCTAATCTTGAAGGAGAAGAAGATCCATTCTCATCTCCATTTCCAAAAACCAATCAACTTTCAACCAACATTCCATCTTCACCTTCACAAACAAAAATGGTTCCACTTTCCGACCATTCCAAACCCACCGCAGATACACTTCCAAAGGGTATCGCTACACCTCAAATTACAGCCCAAAACTTCGAAATCAAACCTGCCTTCATCAATCTAATAGAAAGAAATCAATTTGGTGGCAATGCCACAGAAGATCCCAACCTTCATATCCAAAACTTCCGTGACTATTGCTCCACGATTAGACAAACTGGAGTATCCCAAGAGCAGATTAGGAAAATGCTCTTTCCCTTCTCTTTAAGAGGAAAGGCAAAACACTGGATCAATAGTCTTGACCGAGTTGCCTTAGGAATAGTCGACTGGGATGGTCTAGCTCTTGCTTTCTATCAAAAGTACTTCCCACCAGAACGAACCGCACTCTTACGGAGTCAAATTACTGGATTCCGTCAGAGAGGCGACGAAAGCCTTTATGAGGCATGGGAAAGGTAAAAAGAATTACAAAGAGAATGCCCTCATCATGGTCTTGATTCATGGTTCCTAGTTATCACCTTCTACAACGGTTGTTGTGGCAAAACGCGTCGTATCCTCGACTCCGCTAACAATGGTCGTTTCGATCAAATCGATGTAGAAATAGCTAGTGCGACTATCGAGTCAATGACAATCCACAATTCTCAATATAGCAACTCGCGTGCTATGCCACTCAAAGCCAAGCAGGATGATTCAAGTAAAGTAGCACTCCTGGAAGCCCAATTAGCCCTTTTTCAGCAACAAGTAGGAAGCTCTTCCCAATCCAAGGAACATATCAACGTCACTAACCACGTAGTGGTATGTGAGACATGTGGGGTCGGAGGGCATAGTTTTCAAGAATGTAGAAGTTCAATAGAGCAAGTCAATGCCTATCAAGGATATAGGCAAGGCAACACTTTCTCAAACTTCTATAATGAAAACACAAAAAACCATCCTTTTTTGTCCTACAAAAGCACTAACATTCAAAATCCCCAACAACAAATTCAACAACCATTCATACCACACCAACAGAAACCTTACAATCCACCTGGTTTTCAAAACCAGAGACCTTCATTCCAACCCAACTTCAATCAACCATACCAAAATCAACCTCAACACCAACCACCTCAAATTCAAGGCCAACCTAATGACTCAAGCTTGAGCAAAATTGAATCCATGCTTCTTCAAGTTGTTCAAAAACAAGATTCAATGTTTGCTCAACTTCAAAAGAGTGATCAAGCTCAAAGTCCTGCCATCAAGATGCTTGAAACTCAAATGGCCCAATTGGCTGCCTCTAATGCCCAAAGAAAACAAGGCCAACTCCCACCTCATGGTGAACAACCGAGGGACACCGCAAATGCTATCACCCTTAGGAGTGGTACCACTTATGCGGAACCTCAGCAACCCAAAGAACCAACAGTTGAGCCTTCACAAATAGAAAGCCAAAAGGATACTCAACCATCCACCGCTAAGGAAGCGGACGACAAACCTGAAAAGAAGGATGAACCTGAAAAGGAACCCATCAATGCCCGACATAGTGTCTCAACAGTCTGTCTATGTAAATGACCAGTCATATCCATGACCCCATGGTGCTGAACCAACCATCGATCGACTTACAATCTAGTCACTTCGAGACGTCACCTCAAATGAGTGATTAGGGACAAAACACTAAGTTCATCAAATATTTGGAAAAATTGATACGCTATCAATAACTTCATATCTCATAATCTCTAGCAATTCAGGTACATATTTCAATCCCCATTTAAATGACATGACTATCATGTTCAGCATGCAAAAGCATAGCTAATGGATTAGCAATACTTGCATCTTTTCCATCTTTCTTATTGCTATTTCTCTTTGTCTACATAATCTTATATTACATAAACCATTCTGTGTACGTGTCTAGGTTTGAATCTATACTTAGGACTCTTGGCCTAAAGGTAGCACCCACTGATTTACCAGTATCATGGGATAGGATATACAACTATAGGAACTACTTATAGTCCCTCCACTAATGTCGAATCCAAGCTACTTTCATATGCATCATCATATGATGCAATGTACTCCATTTCCGTTGTGAAATTCGCAATGATTAACTCCTAGAACATTTCTATCGGATACATGACATTTATATTTAGAAATGTCACTCCTATTTGGAAACTTTCCAATAGTCTTTTCTGCATGGAACTCTTCCAACAGATAAATCTTCTATAAAACACAGCCAGTTCGTGATTTCAAATCACTTTGATCAGTTTGGAAACTGAAGTCTGTAACACCCGCAAATGTACCCTATTTTTATAGTGAAAATATTTTACGGTTACTTTTCAGCGAAATTTAGTTTTAATCGTAATTTTAATTTTCCGAGTCAAATTTAGAATTTCCGAATTCGTATTTGAAATTTCCGCGAGATTTCATGTAAAACCCGTCTTGAGCCGTCTTTGACTTTTTCTTGACTTTTCCACTTACTCACCCTACATATACTCCCTCATAACCCTAACTCCCTCACAACTCAATCTTCTTCTTCCTCACCATAAACACCAAAACCTAGCCTCCATATTCTTCCAAGTTTAAAATCGTCACTACTCATTCATTTCTCGCTCAAATTCACGTAAGTTCGTCTTATTCTTCCCCTCTTATCTTCCTCTATCCGTATTGGTAATAAAATTATCGTCTTTCTCGCTTTTCAATTTATCTGTCTTTCTCAAAGGTGAATTATATTCATCTTTTGTTGTATTTGTTTAGGTGGAGACTTTCTAGACCCCGACAAAGATTACTATCTAGTGGAAAAGGTAACGGTGAAGGGTTACTCGATATCATTTACGTGTTTTATATGTTTTCTAGGCTAGTAATCGTATTTAGATTACGGTTAGTATGCTTAGGACTTGTGTTGTTGTTGATGGATGTTGTTAGTTGTTAATTGATATGAGAATTGATGGTTTGTGATGATAAATGAGGATTTTTGGTTGTTGATAACATGTTGGTTTTGAACGTTCCTGAATCCCGTGTGGGACGCGGGCTGCATCGTAGGACGCAGGGTGCATCGTGGTGACGCAGGCTGCGTTAGGCGCGGCTGACTGCAGTTTTCCTGCACTGACCCCTTTTCGTAAAATGATCATATCTCCTTCGTTACTTGCTTGTTTTGGGCTTGTGACATCCCGTTGGAACCGTAAGAGGATAAGCTATCACCTCCATTTAAAATTTCTGTATTTTCATGTATAGAACTCTAGTTATGACCGTTTAAAGTGGACCCTTGTTTTCGTTGGTTTCCAACCAACGTTGTTTTGAAGAGGTGATCTATGTTTTTATTCATTATGCTTCATAAACTCGCTCTAATGCTTACGTATCATGTATTAATTCATTTTTATCATAGTTAAGTTTATATAATTCCCTATTCTCATGTTTTGTGACGATTTTTGGTATGTTCCGACTTTGAGTCGGTTTTTACAAAGGTTACGGTTTGAGTACTATTTATGTATGTGCTTTGTACTCTCATTCCCTTGGCTACCTCCACGTTCGTAAGGCTGGAATGTCGGAACGGGGAGGTATCCTACTGCTTAATTGCATGTGTTAGTTGGCATACGACGACGTTGTTGGGAGTTGAACGCATTGCGTTGATCGACCCGGCCGTCAAATGTTGTGTACTTGCGAGGTGGTGTTATTTGCATGTAGCGTACCGCTTGTTATGAGGCTTGTGCTCTTTTCCGCCTCTTTCGTGAAGGTTACCGAATTTGGGGTACTCGGCGTCTATGATTGACCGAGTCTTGGATGTGAACGTCTTCCACATGTCGAATCGGGAAACGTCTTATCCCGAGAGTCTGGCCAGGTTTAGACTAGGACCGTATTATTATCGTCGTCCTACCAGGAGGAAATTAGTCTACATATACGAAATGTCATCGTGTATGCGTTCAGGGAAACGTCTTATCTCGTGGATGCCTTTTAATCATACTTGCCATGTACACGGTGCTAGTGCGTTTCATTTACCGTGAGAGATGTCATCATTGTGTCGTTGTGTTTGGATGGATGATTACATGATTGATTATTCATGATCAACCATGACTTGGCATGGTTTGTTTGTCGAGTCTCAATCTTATCAAACTTATACCGCTAACGGTGAGATGTAAGCCCTAGTGAGCGTATTCGGTTGCCTAAGAGTGTCTTCCCCGAGTCTTTGTATAACATGATGGATTCGGATTTGTACTTCATATGCTCTTACTCTTATATATTGAATTGCCTATCTATTCTTATTGTATTTCACATGTATATTCATATATGCATGATTTTACTTTTGTATTTCCTTCTATGTACGTTTAATGTGATATGGCTGGGAGAACCCGGAGTTACTCCCCACTGACTGTGGCGTTCATGTTTTTCATGGATGAAAAAGTTGCTTGATTGGATGGCTTTTTGCTTGTGGTATTTTGGGTTCGGGTGTGAGCTAGCGGGCGTTGTCCCTGGATGAAACACCTCTAGGCGTTGATTAGCTAGTTGCTAATAACTTTGTTGTTGGTTAACATATTGAGAGACTACGTCTCTTGTTGTATTTCATACTTTAGTTTGTAATATTTGACACTCCTCGTATTTTCTATTTGCAAGTAAAAAGTTTTAAAAACACCGTATTTCCGCTAATTAAATCACAAGCTTGTATGTTTTATTTCCGCATTCGCGAGGGTTGTCACAGTTGGTATCAGAGCTTAAACGCTCCCGACGCACACACGTGAACCCTAAACTTAAATTACTTGACCTTGAATTAATAAATGAGAGATGGGTAGACTTAAGGACCTAAGGTGGTAGTCTTTGGTGTACTTGATGTTTGCTAGGTTCTAACTTGTTTGTTGATTGTGTTGAGTGATGTTATGTTTGTTTGTATCTACCGTCTTGAGGTGGATCATGTGTTACCTAGAAGAAGTATCCTCTACCGAAGATTGAAGATTGACAAGCCTAATTGAAGTGTATTTCTTCCTCATCGATGTTTTCTCTCGTCCTTAATGTATCATGCTCTCTTCCTTCTATCTAAGTGCTTCTTCATCATCTAACTTCTTTTCCCCTTGGAAATTACTCTTGTTACTTTCCTCCTCCTTATCAATTTGTACCCTCCACTTCCTTATGTGACCTTTTGTGGACACCATACCCTTTTGTTTGTGGCATATTGTACTTGGTCGGAAGAATTTTAGACTTTGTGGAATATTAGTGTTTGTTAGAATGAATTTGTGATTTGAGGAAAATGGTGTAGATCTAAATTCACCCTATAATGATGATTGGTTGTAACTCTAAGGAAAGGTAGTAAGATAAGTTTGATGATTTTAATGCTTGATGCTTGTCATGACTTGTGTGTAAATAGTTCATGATATTCGATGGTGTAAGGTTGAATGAGTTGGCTATGACTTCTTAACTCATTAGTAATCTAGTCTTTTGGACTTATAAGTTTAGTATTGTTTTGAAGACCATGCTTATGATAGGTCTAATTGGGTAAATAGGAAGCTTTGAATGATGCCTTGAGTTGTAAAATGCTTTTGAGACTAAGTGACTTCTTGTGGATTCTAGTTTATGTGTTAGAGTATAGGCTTGGTGGAAAAGCATTTGGCTATAGTTCTTGGATTTAAAGATATGATCTTATCTTATGGTATCGGAGACTCGTTTGAAGTAGTAAGGTTTTGGTAAGTTGTTGAACCATATTACTTGAGGATTATAAATATGAGCGAGATTTGATGATGTGAGCTATGATGGAAATACCTTGGGACGTTAATGATGATGTTTGACTTGATGTTGTACTTTGATAATAATGAACTCGTGGGCTATA